>JAQFZW010000498.1:0-56421 GCA_034687055.1 Heteromurus nitidus
CTTTGTTCAGAGACGCTTGGCTTGTACCATGCTTGTACCCAATAGGACCATTTCTATGTAAAGTAAGGACTACTTGTGAAAGAGTGTGCTAGCATTGTAAATTGTAATGAAATCCACCATAGAATAGAATAGAAAAAAATTTCATATATATTTTTTATTGATGTTTTGCATTTCATAGGATGGAAAGGAAAGCATGAACATGATTAATCTTGGGGATAAACAACTCCGATTTGTTTCCTGATGGATTCCATGATCTCGGCAATAATCAACGAGTGCTTGTGACTAACCACGGGACTTTCAATTTCACCTTTTAAATAAAAAAATGTAGGTCTTGTTTTAAAATACTAAATAATAGTTTTATGTTTTAAATACCAATTTAAAGTGAAACGGGTTACCTTGTAGAATGCAATTTCGTACTTCATGACATTGGTAATGCATACCAACACCATTGTCGAAATTGCATTTGAGTTTTTCCGGAAGCAACGGGAATGTTTGCACCTTTCCTCCGATTTCTTCAAGTTCAGTGGAACACCAGAATGGAGCACGAACCTAGAATTAGCATTTACTTAAAGTAACTTAAATTCTGATTGCTAATTCTTCACATCTTCACATAAGAATGTCGGCAAGTAGATGTATACCTTTAAGGTCCCTTTTGTTCCAGAAACAATAGCTTCATTTGGAAGGTCCACTCTGGAATGAGTTACTAGTGTAGCCGTACGTCCATTAGAGAAAACTAGTGTGGTACTACTGCTCTCGTCCACACCATGGACGTTCATATGTCCACCACTGATGATCTGAAGTGGTTTCTCGCGGAACACAAACTCCGCAAATTGGATACAATAAATGCCAATGTCAAGTACAGTGCCACCTCCGAGTTCCTTCAACCTTTAGAATATATGTATGTAGGTTTATACTCATATCATCAACCAGGTCAAGCATGCCGATACACCGAACAGGGGCTTTCATACAGATTTTTATCTCTTACTTCAATCTGTCCACTTCGCTAATGCGTTCTCCAAATGTGACCACAACCTGAAGCACATCCCCCAAACTCCCACACTCAATTTGCTTCCTCAGCTCTGTGTAAGCAGGAAAAAACCGGCTCCAAATGGCTTCCATAAGGAACAGGTTTTTGGACCTGGATAATTCAATCATTTCCTTTGTCTCTTTCACGTTCATGCCGAGTGGCTTTTCGCATAAAACATGCTTTCCATTGTTCAAGGACAATTCCACCAAGGGCAAATGTTGTGGGTTTATCGAGCCCACGTAAACAACGTCTACAAGTAATTTTTTAAAATAAATCCCAGCTAATCGACATTTAAAAGTTATAAACTTGGGAGAAACTGAACCTAGCCGTACCAACTTCAGGATCCTTAACGAGCTCCTCATAGGACCCATAGGCTTTTGGAATTCCGTGAGTTGTTGCAAATTTCTGGGCACTCTCCAAACTTCTCGCAGCAACGGCAACAACTTGATGTTCATCCTTCGATAAGACCGCCTGTGCAACACAGAAATCATGGGAAATTAACCCTGCGCTTAAAATTCCCCAACGTAAGGGACCCATTTTGGTTTTGATAACTTTTAGTTCCGCTATTCTCAATCGGTTCTATACTAAAAGCTTCGTTCCTTGGTCCGAGTCTGATGCTGTCTTTCACAAGACTGAACAACGAAACTTGCTAACCGGTTAGAGTATGCCAGTGGAAGCATTCCGAGTTCCAGTGATTCCGCATGCAGCAGTTTGGGTGAGCTGGCTACTCCTCCGCAATTTCCGAGCTTGTATGTGTATCGGCTAACAAAGTTACATGAAAATATTTATGCATCACGTTTTCCCGTGGGTTAATAAAGCTACCGGTTTCATATTCGTTTCCATAATTGTACTTGGCAATCTCCTACTTACTGGTGCATTTGTTGTATAAACGAAATATGCGAGTCTCAGTCTCAGTGCATTTACATGTTGGCAGGATGTGAGCTTCAAATTCATTATGGAAAGGCGGAAAGGTCGTAGTTATGTCACGAGGACGGCCGGACGATGAAACATTTATGTACTTCATCCCAATACACATATTGTTAAGAAGACTGGAACGCAAGATAGGTCTCCAGAAATAAAATGTAAACTTTTCTGGAATTAACGGTGATGTAATACCTGAAACCTGTTCATTAAACGTGAACGCATATAAATGTGTATCTGGACTGGATGTATACATGTATTATTATCCAGTTTTTTCACTGTCTTTCGTAATGTGCTAATGCCAATTCTCTTACACTTCCACGTGCATATTTGGAATAAATGTTATGCAATACGTATATTGCTTCATCAGAATACTGGAAGTTTATACATTCCATATAACGCTGTCTGCACGATGACAATTAAAATGTTTGATTCCTAATTCAAGTGTATAATTTGGAAACATTATTTTCGGAACTCCTCCTTGAATAAACAGCCCACAAGTTGGATGGCTTTCAGCAAACCATTTTCTAAATATATTTTCGGAACTCCCCTCCCCACTCGATAGACAATTACTCTTATCTATCCACTTCGAGGGAAAGTCAACAAAGCACGAACAATTAAAGTAATTATACTTTAGAGCCTCGCTTAGCAAACAATAATTTTATCCTATATACTCTCTTATAACATATTACTATAGCATAGCTGATGCCCGCAATAAAATCACAATTTAGTAAAATATACTCCAGGCCTGGATGAGCTGAATCCGCCTCCCTCCATCCACCATTACAGCTAAAGCAAACAATAGATATTTAATGTCAGAAATTCACATTATAAACATAGGAAATGTCATTGGGTTCATTTCATGGAAGGGGGAAATAAGGCATCTGTCTGGCAAATGATACATTAAAAGGATTCGTAGTGCGATATGGTCTGTTTTTTCAGTTGACTAGTTGCAGTCGTTGCTACTGCATATTATGGTCCTCTATATTGTCATGTACATTACGTTGACGGTAACTGATATTATGGACTCCTCCCTTCGCAATATAATTTAAAAAGACAGTACGAGTGTTGTTACACTTGAAGTCCTATAAAAATCTGCTTCCCCCCTCGACACACAGAGTGAAACTGTCGTAACTCTTGTGAGAACACGAAAAGGGACAATTCTTACCGAAGCAATAATCATTCTAACTCAGCATTTACATAGCAGTTAGACAAACGACGAATATTCTCATGTTTAAAAAACTAGTTTCTTCTTCTTCTTGTTCCTCATTCTTCCTAGTCTCTCCTCTTCTGCGTGGGGGGAAGAAGTGAGCGCAGTGGTCTGGATGGTGAAGTGGCTCACTTGTAACATTTAAATATTCCATGAAATGCCATAATAGGAAAGCCTCAAAACGGACTTTTGTGTGGTATGACTCCACTCGCCAAAAAAAGATTCAAACGAAAATAAGCCCCGTGTGTTCTCGTCGTGTCCTTATTATATGCTTGTGTAAAAGAGTCTCATATTGCAAAGGGTCGGTGGGAAAGTAACTGTGTGGTTGAGAGAGAGAGTGCGGTTTTGTTTTTCCAAGGAACAAGATTGGACCCATACATTTTCCATATTGCTTTCACTTTTTATGAGATGAGGTGCACACCCCCTTCCTTCCGCTTCTCCTCGTTTCATTCTTTATTCTTTCCACTTGAAATCTCACCAAAAAATTCATGGTTCACTGTCTGCTCCCACTACTCCAACTACCCCATAACGTATAAAACATTTTATTTCCACTCTTTCATCTCATTCGATAAGCGAAACTCTCCACACGCTTTTCGTATTTAGTTTACTTTCCATACACAGCCACAATTCGACGTAAATAAGAAAGAATAAATATGCATATTGCATCGCAGTCCATGCATGACGGACAAAAAAGTAAGCATGCTCGTCTAGCCAGACGACTTTTGAGGAAGGAAGGAAAGTAACTTAGTTCTTGAAGATGAAAATTTCCTCTTTCCTCCAGCCAAAAAGTTCGTTATCTTCCAGTTGGAAACGGTGGGGGGATGATTCTTCAGTTTTTTTGAATGGTCCGCCGCCCTAAAGAGAACATAGTTGCAAGTTGCAATGCTAATAACGAGCCAAATATTCCGGTAGTCTTATTCTTATTCAATACTAATCTTCCCGGTAAATCTCTTCAAGAAGCTACAAGATTTCTCAGCTCTGCTCAACTCCTCTGATGATGTTCACAAGGCATTTTTATTAAGTCTGGTCATATATGATGGCAGTGTTACATAAATGCTTAGTGCAATTAGCTCCGTTTCCCTTTGTTTTACATCATGTACCATTGTAAACGATGATGTTCTCATATCCTGGCTGCAGAGAAACACACTCCGTGAGCACAATGGACACATCATGTGTTTCACACAAAAAGTGTATTCTTTTGTACGCAAGGTTCGGAGATTGACCATGTTCCGCCCGAGAAGAGACCAAGAAGGGGAGAAAAAGAAAGAAAGAGAAAGCAAACCATCATAAAATCTTGGGAGAGAAGTGGAAGCCAAAGCCCGTAAAAGTTAATGCTAATGGCTTTCCACCTTCAAATAAGTAATGTACATGCTTACATTCAAAGACATTGGGTATAAAAAAATCCTCCTCCTGGTCTGGTCCCTGGTCTGGTCCCTCTCTAAAACCATACGTGTCTGTTGAGCCAATGCTCCACTTCCATAATCTACTCTGGAGGAAAAACTGTTAGGTAGTTACAGATGCTGGATGAGCGGGCAAGAGTATATATATATTCTTCTTCGTTCACACATCGTCTTCAGCTCCGTCGTTTCTGCAAAGAAAAGAAAATGCCTTAGCTACTTTCCTTCTTCCTTTAGTTCTTCAGCCCATTACTTGTTCCGTTTCGTGTTCAACACGGGATTAAATATATGTTCCGCTGCCCTTGCATTATGAGTTTGTGGTGCGCGGGGAGAGAGAGAGAGAGATGCAGTGTGTGTATAGTTGTAAAGTGGTGCATACTATACTCACATCAAGGTTTTAGCGTTGGACTTTCGCCGCATGGAAGACTGTGGAAGAATGGAAAGGGAGACGTTACCACAAAGTGTCTGGCTAATAATTATGGCTCTTCTTGATGATAATGATGAAGTTTATGATAATCTAGTTGCTTGCTTGCTTACGTAGGTAATTTTGCAAATGCGCTTGTAAATACACTCTCGCCGTTGCTCTTGTATTATAGTTTTTCCTCAGGCGTGCAAAAGAAAATTGAAAAGTATTTGGTGTGCTTGTGCTTGTTGTAGTATGCATGCACAACGTTTACCTATAATCGTTCGTGTGCCCATAAGTTTTCTTATTGGGCTCACCACAACACTTTCTGCATGGAATTTCCTCATCGCCGGAATTTGTGTTCATTGACCGCGAACCAGAAGTGTAGAGGCACAGGTATACATATATTTATTATAATTATTATATAACGGTTCCGTAACGTACTAATCACCAGAGTCAACCTAAATTAAAGTAGGGAAGTGAGCATAAATCAATATTGACATTAGCCACTACCCCGAGAAGAATTTATGATTTTAATCATCACATCACAGCTAAAAAGGTATATGGTTTTAGTTTGTTTATTTTAAAAGGAAAATGGGATTAGATTCTTGTAGCCAGGGACAGTATCCCACACCCACACACTTCCCACTGCTCCACTTTCCACCACAATATATTATACGTCCATACTTTTGGCTATATCAAAGGGACCATTTTATAGAAAAAGTACCGCAAGAGCCGCAACCGGCTACGTGTATAGTGAAGCAGACGCAGACCTGGTCATTAGCAGCAAGAAGAAAAAGAAAAAAGTGCATTTATTTTATTAGAAAGTATACCATAATATAAATGCGCCCATATTCTCCCAGCGATTACAACATTCCAATTTTCTCCGCGTCTGGAGAGGTGTCCCCACATATATTTCTCGAGGAAAGGGAAAACAGAACGCATAAAAAGTGCAAAACGACCTTGTAAATCCTTGTTGGCAGCATACATTCCCTTTTTTTCTTCCATTTCTCCACCACATCCTAAATACAAAATACATGCATATATATATAGCCTCGTCCTTTTTTCACTGGAAAATTATCTTCCGCTTTTAGGTTTTAAGTTTGGCCGTCCCCGTTGAACTGCACCGCAGAGAGGGAGTGAGTGTGTGTGTGTCATTGAAAAGAGAAAAGTACAAAAGGAGGAAGGAAGAGGGAAAGTGGTTTCACAACGAATGATATTTCTCTTGGAAAAGAGGACAAAAGGGAAAATGCTCTAGCGTGCAAGAACACACACTTTTTCTCTATAAGAATATTCGGAGAAGAGGGGAAATGCATCTAGTTTTTGTACTCTTGTGAAAATTTAATGGTTCGGTGGCAGGAAACGGAGTAGATAACTGATGATTTGAGATTCTAAAATGAGTACTACTACAAGTGTGTGTGTAGTGCAATGCTTTTTTATAGGGAAGACGAGCTATTATTGCCTTAACTGAAAGCAAAACCCATATCCTTGTGTACATGGATGCTTTTGGTAGAATATATAGCTTGAATTGAAGGACACAACATTAAACATGTATTTATAATAGAGAGAAAATGTGTGTGTGGATGTCGGTGGTTCAGTTGATGGTTGTTCGTGTATCTACGCAGCGTTTAGCGATGAATGTGCGGCGGAGACTTGTGACTGCACTATCAAAACTTCAAAGGAAAACAAGCCGCATAGTAAGCAGGAATTTTCAACAATGCCATCATGATGTTCATTCTCTTCTCTTCATTGTGAGTAGTGAGTGAAAAAGCAAATGGCACGCAGAAAGGGAAGAAACAGGCCCACATAAATATATAAAAATATATGTATGCACCCCCATATACGAAATAATACACAACTCCAATCCACATTCGAAGACAGACTACGGAAGAAAGTGCAAGAAAAGAAAGACTAGAAGACCATGGTCGTTTTCAGTATCATCACGAACAAAAAGGGGGAAATCTTTTTCGACGAGGATGGAGAGAATAAGTAAGATGCGAGACGGAAAATAAAATGCACACTAGTGGCCATTCTAGATCGTAAGAGCCAGTGGACCAGCATTTAACGCACAATGACAGTAAATACAAGAACGCGCGGAGGAACTCCGAGACTAAGGGACAAGAAGGAAGAGAGAAAGGAGAGAAAGCTCCTTCTTTTTTATAGCGGAAGGAACGTTGTTATATAATGTGTGCGATCTTAAAATGTGATTCAGTTTAGCAAGTGATCTTGTCTCTCAACAGTGCAATGCTCTTTGCTAGTACTTGTGGGAAAAATAGACACCATTTTCGTATATAGGCACAGAGGATATAAATATGTTGATACTTCCTGTTTAAAATCTTCGTCGCTATAAGACGGCCTTCTTGAAGAAAAAAAGAAGCGCTGTTTTGTGTCTCTAATTTTTTTTTTGCGATCAAGTGAAAGTCCAAGAGAGCAACACATGCATGCACCCGTTCTTATATTTTCCTTATCGTTTCCTATGAATGCAGTAAAAGTACCTTCGAAAAATATCCTCAACATTTTTCTGATGTTGTGTGCGCGCGGCTTGCTGATTTGAGCCTTTTTAAACGCTTTTCCACTTCCAAACTAAAAAGTATTCTATTTTAGTTTTTTTCGCAAACTCAGCGAGAAAAATATCGAAAGAAAACTTGTGCTTCTTTTACGGTGGTGGTGTGGTTCGTAGCAGGAAAGAAAGTATGTCAGAGTGTGCAGTAAATTTGCATATAAATACCAACCAGCCGCATTATTTCCCCTTTTCCGTCTCCATATCTCTTCCCCCACTTTCTTCCTGGAAGAGAATGTAGACGTCTTTTTCAAGACAGTGGTAATGACTTTGCCGTGCAGTGAAGATTCAAAAAGAAGAAGAAGAGAATCTTCCGTTTTTTAAGTTTCCTTTACAGACGTTATCCATCCTCCATTGAAGAAGAAATAAGCGACTCCCTAATGCCTTCCGTTGAATACAAGTTGAACGTTGAAAATGAGGACATCGCAAGCACAACAATACATGGTGCAATAAGATGCTGTATTGAAGTCTGAGTATGAACTCTAAGTTTGAAGTTTGAAGTGTGCATTCAAAATTTGTTCGGGAAGGGAAAGTCATGGTCTGCGGCATGGATGGCAAACGTAGGAGGATGGATGATTATATACGGAGTGGGCTGCATGAATGGGAGAATGCATTCGATTCGAGGTAGTGATTTTAGCAAATAGCAAGAAGCTCTTTTAAAAACAACGGGATAATCTGCAGTTCACAGTTAGACGGAGTTCAAATACAGGATATTATTGTTAGTCTGTGTCGGAGCCAGCTGTACCTGAGCCGGATAACGTTACGTTTTGGTTATATAGTCAAGACTATAACTTTTAGCTAAAACCAGCTCAAGTTGCATGCGATCCTATCCTTCTGCTAATGACAATCGTGTGGGTGAAGTACGTGCTTCTGGAGCATGTGACTTTAGCAGACCTATTATTAGTTTAAAATTCGTGGAAAGCCTTCACGTAGTATCCAATCACATTAAATAAGTGTATCAAATATGACAGCATGCAAGTGTAAAATTTAATTTGAAATGCAGAGGTGGACTAAAGAGTCTTTGTTTTATAAACGCCCATCTATATTTCATATTGGAATTTTATAAAAGTTGACTTACTCCCACACATTCTACTCTAGTCTTTATGAATATATGACCTTGTTCAAAAAAAATTCGAGACTCGTCAAGCATGCTCGAGATGGAAAGATGAAAAAGAAAATCAAAATATTTTCACAATGTGTGTATCCCTCATCAACATATACACGTTCCAAAACAATTTGCTTTCGCCCCACGAACGATCATCACATATCAACATCCACACGGACCAGACCAATACATATTTTTCAACTTCACTAACACTATTTTCTATATCGTATGTTGTTTATGCAATACATAAACCCGTGGCTTCCTCCGTGATTTAACTTTTTTCATTTTCGCCTTTGTATGCGTACCCCGACCCCATATCCGTCGTGTGGTCAACTTTTTCGTTGAAACGTGTGCCTATATTCTGTACACTGCTGGAAGAACTTTTCAACATCCGCCTTTTCAGCATTTCCAAATCTGTTGATTCACCGCTATCTTTCCCCATCGGCAAATTGAGTGTCCATCCTCACTCACTTCGACTTCGACAACTCACAGAGGAGAAAGCAGTGGTGAAACTTCCTATTTTGTATGCTTTTCGTCCTCTCATCCCTCATGTTTTGTATGTGAGATCAAAAGCCGTTCCTTTGGGGTTTTTATGCAAGTCCAGATATATCCCCACACATTCCGCTCCATCCTTTCCCTCAGAGAGTTGAAAATGTTGAACTCGGTGTTGAGCAATTTTTCATCTGCTCAGCTGTCATCCACATGTCCATCCGTTCTACGTTGTTTATGTTAGTCGTACGTAGTTGCTCACTCTGACCATATATTTGACTATGTGCGTGTTTGTTGTATGAATCCTTGATCTCTGTAAAAAAACGTACAACTGAATCCCCCTCCGAAACTCTGATTATGGTTATTATGAAATTCACAAGTGACCAAAAAGTTTACGTGAATTTGGAAAGTTTGAACAATAAAAGGGAACATTTGCTCTCGTACTTTTTGTGCATCATGTGTCATCCCTTTTGGCTGACAGAAATAGTCGTACGGAATCATGGCTATGTTGTTTACTCTGTTCTTCAATTATAAGCCCCAGGATAGAAAAAAAGTCACTCGCTGCAAAGAACAAAGGGAAAAGTGTCACCTTCACAGAACTCATATTCCTTCTCACCCCTTCCCCTCTACTCGAGGAGGAAAACTTTGACAATTTAAGGTTGACAAACACATTGTGTGCATCCCAATTTGTGAAATGCATAAATATAGAAGACATTGGAAACATTTTTCTCTCTCCAGTCTTACTCCCTACGTACGCTTCAATGCACCAACGGAAGACGACGCGTATTCTCCAGTGAAAATAATATAGAAATGCAGAACAGACATGAAAATGTGTATGCACACGTATACAGTATTCCTTAGTGCAGCTTGATTACTGAATTCCATCATTTCACTTGCTCCAGAATGAGTACATTGTATTGCATTCTGCATGCCCTAGCTGGCACTCTCCTCCACAAGCGAAAAGCCGCACTCAGTCAGTCTGTCGTTCCACCAGCAAAACTCACAGCTCTTTCTTCCTTAAAAGAGAAAGGCAATTCAGTGAAACTGCTTCAGTCGGGCTACAGAGCTCTCAACGTGAATACCACGAGAAAAACTGTGTGCTGCCGCATCATACTCTCTCAATCCCTTTCTGCTACAAGCGAAAATAGAAGCGAGTATAAAATCAAGCTTTCTCTACTTTTGCTCTCTTGATTACTACTTCTTCATATAATAAACTGCTCATTCTCCTCAACCAGACAAAAAATATTATGCAACCCACTGAGCGTGGACGGAGGAACGTGTGTGCATCCACTAAAAGAGAAAAAACGTAAAGTGTGCGAGCAAAGACCTTTTCGTGCACATATTATATTTTTTGGGGAGTTGTGCCTACAAAAAATTTCTCTATTATTATACCCTCTTCTCATGCAATACAACCCCAGTCTAGTGTTACAAAACGCGGCTTTCTCCTTACTTGGCCACTGTGCCAAAATTCCAAGGGATTAACAATATTACCATTCCTCAAAGGGAACTTAGTCATTTTCAACAAAAATTCCCACAGTTCCTCACACACTCACATTCATATAAACGTTGCATGCAGACATACCAGACGTTCGGCTGGAGAGTTGAAATAATAGTCTGAGACAAAAAGATACAGAGAGTGCGTTTGGAAGTACAAAAACGAGACAAAGAAAAGGAGAAAAAAATATATTCGTGTTCGTGAGCGTTACCAATCCCGTTTTCACTCTTAAATTTCTTCTGAATTCTCCGCCTGCAACTGCCACAAACAACTATACACTACCCACCACCACATGAACTGGGGTTTCCTTTCCTCCTGCGAACCTCGTGAAATTTTTTTTTCTGGGTTAACGTATTTAGCGGAATTATTAGTTGAAAGAGAAAGATAGCTGTAACAAAAGTAAAAAACCAAGACTTGGAAACAAATGTGGCTTTTTGCTAGTGGTGTGTTGTGTGTGGGGAGAGAACTCTGCTAGTACAACAATCTAATACGGAATGATGATGATGATGATGTGGGTTGTGGTTTGCTAGAAGAGGAATAGTTTTCTATACGTGGATATTTATTTTTTTCCAAAAAAGGCAAAACTTTCACTTCGAGTACTGCCATTTGTTTTGTGTACGTGTGTGGACCAATATACATATGTGGTGTGTGTGTGCTACAATTTTTTGAGTATAAAATACACATAATCAAGTGATATTATAGACCTTCATCAGGAGTCGGAGACAAAAAAACTTCCAGTGAGAGAAAATGTATATATAAAATAATAATGCTTATGCGAGGAAAACTTGTACACAAAATAAATGTTTGTCTGTGCATTGGTTGGTTTCGTATGTATTGAACAGTCGTCCTCGTATTATATTTCTTCGCCACACTACTCTTCCCCGTATATTCTCCCTCAGTGAAAGTCGGAGAGAGATTCTCCACCGATCGTATATAATGTGTCGTTTTATCTGGAAACCAGATCGGCTTTTTAGGTGTGGAGCTTAATGGTCTGAATTAATGGATTTTGTCCCCTCATTAACTTGCCCACATGCATACACACAATCTCCTCATGCTAACAACATACAGCGCGGAGGAGCAGTCGTGGTAATCTCATAAAAGAGGAGAGACAGCTAGTCAAGTCACACATATACACACGCAAGCAAGCAAAGCAAACCTGCTCAGAAAAATTTTCTAGACAACAAGAACGAGCGAGCAAATAGTGGGAATTTTGTGCTGGAACACTCCTACACACTCGGAGCTCCAAACATGGGGTAATAATACCTTTTTGAAAAAAACTCATTTGACTCTCTAGATTTGCTATTTTGTGCTTTTACAAACACTAACTTTTGTACAACTACTGAACTACTGGTACTAAAAAACTGGCGGAGTAGTTCGTAGTAGTGTGCTTCGTTGGTGTGTGGAACCTATTAGTCAGCTCCATTTCAAAGGAGGATCCTCTCTTTTCCCCTTATCATCTGTAATATGGCTCACTCTCTCACGGACGGATTAGCTCATTGTATTTTTCCATAAAAACGATACAAAAGAGGATAGCATAGAAGAAGAAGGTATGAGAGAGAGAGCTTAAATCCCATCAGAAAGTGAACATCACCAGATTTCACCTCTCTCTCTTCTTTTCTCTCTCATCCGAGCAGAACGAGTAAACTTATCCGTACACACATTTTAGAGTAGATTTTGATGAGGGCTCTCAAAATTACTAAATTTCTACCATTGTGTGGTGGCTTGGCTGCTGATGAGAATGAAAACAGAAACTTGCGCCAGCCTTGTCTGATTGCCTTTCTCACATCTTTCCAAACTAGAATTATACACAAAAGCAGCATATGATTTCAGCTTCTAATGATTAGAATCGCATCATCATCATCATCATCGCATGTGTTCTGTGGTGCGGATGTTTGGTTTTGGAAGACAGTGTAATTATAATTATAGCACAATTCTTGAAGTTCATTCCCTTCAATTCGATTTTCCATCGAGGCAGCTAAGAAAAAATACCAATGTACATATGTGCTGCTAGTGGTGGGAAGAGGGGCTATAAGTCGATGACAGAAACTGATTGCCGTCGATTAAGTCAGCTTTAAAAAGGGGCTACTTTTAATGTGATACTGATTCTGTAGATAATCTACGGCTATCACTTGTGTCCAGCGTGTGTGTCTTGTCTGTTACATTCGAGAACGATGAACGTGTGCGATGCATTTATTGACTGAGCGTGGACAGTATAGTGGTGGAGAAAACCATTCCAATTTCCTCTTCCAAGACGTGAGCCTTTTCTCTGCAGTGTCCATTTTCCTCAAGACAATTTACAGGGAATTAAAGGGATTACGTTGTAACTCGTGTCCTGCTCCTCATCGTCAGCCTTTTTAAGTAAGTAAGTGTGTACAGGCTCTCGAGAGAATATATATAGTGAAGTGTGTGTATACTTCTCGCTTGTCCACATTTTTCCACTCCATTTCATCCAAAAAGACAACTCTACTTCTATGCTTCCTCTTCGAACGACTCCATTCAGTTCAGAGGAAAAAATTGCATTGGTGCATACGGCCCTTTTCCCATGACACTTCAAGAAAAGGCATGAAACTGCATTGCACCTCCTACACCAAGCGGAAAAAATGTAGGTGCTTATTAGAACCAGTGTATATTAGGGTCTAACGAAGCAATAAAGACAACTCTATAAAATACATGAAGTAGGAGAGCGCAATAAATAAAATAGCCTGGGAAAAAGGAGGAGGACGACGAGGACTCGATGAGTGAGGAAAAACACGATTCAGCAGAAATAAGGAATTAATGCTGAAATCCCTTCGTGCATTCGAGCAGTCAGTGAGACTCGACGACGACAGGACAAGAAAAAATATAAGATAGAAAAATTCCCTTCCTCAGCCTAGTCGTCTTACGTAAATATAACACTGCGACAGTGAACGCTGTGTGAATTTTCTATTCGAAGAACTACGAATAATATGGTCTGCTGATATAGAAAAATGAATAAACTAAAACAGCGGTCATGCGTCTCCTCATAATTCAGGTATGCTCCTCTTCCTTCTATATTCACGTTTTTAAAACATATTCCAATTTCGACATGACACTATTTCGATTCGGAAAAACATTCTTGCATAAAATGAGATGAGGATTTATTGCTCCGTCGAAAAATATAGAGTGAGCCCGAAGCTTTCTGCTTTCATACTAAATAATATTGTATCTGTTTCCCTTTAGAAATGAAACGTTGTCAGAATGAGAGGCTTCGCGAGAAGTTGAGTTTGATTAGCTTCTTCCAGTAATTTTGGATTACTGGATTCCCCATGTAATGCTGGGGAGAAAGCATTACATGGAACATCGAATGCTTTATCCTTTTCTCAGTATCCTCTCAGCATTCCATTATCACTACCTACGAATTTTTATTCTTGTTTTTTTTTCATTTCAACAGGGGGTTTAAGTATAACAATGCATATGGAAGTAAAATGCGTTCTGAACGGAATATGCCAAGGCTTTTTGTAATAATGGAAATGTCTTTGAGGACCAATCAAGTCTCACAATTCCCCAGGGTTGCATTTGCATTATTACCTACAAAAAATAGTTATGTTGCAATTGTCTCCTCGATTTTTTACAGCCACACTGCAACAACATTGCAACAACTTTCTCTCGCGATGATAATAAAAAATGGAAAGTATTTTTTTCTCTCCCAGAGGAAGTTGTTTCCAACTTGCACACACACGTTATTATTATTCATATAAAGAGCTATATTTTGTCGTGCACTGACTTATACTACGTGTGTTCATGCACAATCCCTTCCGCAGTTGGATCCCCCAAGGACATTTAGGTAAGGAAAACTATCATCGTCATCATCACAGAAAACTTGGCGATATGTGAATGTAGCTATAAGCTTTGTATATTTTTATAGCCTTTCTTCTCTTATCGTGTTTCTCCTGTTATCTTTTTTTCCCGATAGTTCAGATAGTTCAGTACAAAAAATACCCCAATATCCTGGAGTTTCCAAAAATTATTCTTTGTTGCAGCACAAAACCAAGAGGATGCATGTGTCGGTATACCTACAGGTCTGGGAATACATTATATTTTTACAGCAAGATAAAATTTATTTACACAGTAAAACTCCACATGGACAACTTTCCCTTCTGTTCGATTGGCTCATGCTATTGTATAAAAAACTAGTAAGAAACTGGCTGTATCGGAACGAAACGGATGCAACTGTTGTGGTTGAATGGATGGTTGAAGGAGTATCGTTCGTAGTGGTTGTATTATACGAATAAAAATAAATATATATTACCAAGACGTGGGGAAAGTATATATTTCCACTTTCTCTTGTGGATTTCGTTCTTTAATTTGAAATGGGATTCGGGGTTCCCTTTATCCTTCGCTCATGAATCTCCCCATTCTTAAGCTAGTCGTTCTTGTATTGATTCCTTCTGTCTTACTTACTGCATTCGTGGGGTAAAAGGGGAGGACGAACGTGCTCAGTGACAGTAATAATCATAAGATATCATGAGGAGATTTAGGCGTGTGTATGCATTATGAAATGCATGTGCAGTACAAGTAAAACACTGCTCGAAAATTAGGTTTTTTTCGAATTCATTCGAATCGACAATTTGTTGACAGACGTCAGTAATGGCAGGAAAAACATTTAATTTGATCGTTTCTACCTTTTTGTATTGGAAATTATGTGAATCGATTGATTCGATAATAAATTGAATCGCTACATCGTCATACGCGTTTTAAACAGTTATTCCACAATTTTTATTTCATCCTGGGGCAAGAAATGAACTTAGAGAAAGGGACGTATATAACTGTGATTGCAACTGCAACTCGGCCGCGCATTATCCTTGCTCATCTTATTGCATTAGCTTTTATTACTTTCTCAGAGTAAAGAGGAAAAACACTGTTCAAGCTCAGCTAAGGAAGTAGAGTGAGAGAGAAAGAAGAGAGTTATATTGCACTTATTTATCTCAATACGATGATCTGCTTGACTGAGTAATCAAAAATCCAAAACTGGGAAACCAATCCCCAACTTAAGCGAATGAAATAGGGAGCAGTCCGAATAAAGCGGGCAAGAAAAAAAGGGGAAAAGCTTGGTTGGATAGGGAAAGATCAGTGAAAATAGGAGAAAGCTAAGTAGTTCACACAAACTCCGGATCGGGCAAAAGTAGGCTTTTTTCTCGTACATTATTTTTTAAATCTTTCTCTCTTCCTCTCTCACATACACACGCTCTTTCTCTCTCTCTGAAGCTGGTTAAGCATGAACCGTTGTGTATGCATACTCATGCACAGTGTGCTTTCTCCAAAATGAATAGTCACGCGGCACACATATTCATTGGCTGCATTTTACAGCTTACACCGTAGTAGCCCAGTTTTTTAAGCGAAACCGACAGACAGACAGCAGTCTATAAATCTGGATTATTGCTCCAACTACAATTTTCTCTCTCACTCTTGCTTCCTCTCTTCCTCGGGAAAGGAAATGTGGCGGAGCTGTGTGGTGCTGCTGTGGTGTGCTATATGGCTTTTTTATATATATTCCTCCATATATCTACATAAGTAGAAGCTTCCTTCTTCTTCTTTTTTTACCTCAATTCCATGTGTATTACTCTGGGAAAAGTAGGGGATAAAGGGAAACGATGTTGGAACAAGCAAGTTGCAACCTTGTTGTTGATTCTCTCTCATTCCTCTCACACAACTTTACTTTCTTCTCAGGATTTTCCCCTTACTTTTTTATAGTCTTCTTTTGGAGAAATTGCTCCAAACGGAGGACGAAGTAGGGAACACACATCCGTCGGCTAGCTTTGGTTGTAAGCTTTTCTCTCTCTCTTCTTCTCTTAACTTTAAGTCAACATCATGGGGAAGCTCGTAGTTAAGCAATATTTGACTCTTCTATCAACAGGATCTGCATCAGAAAGTAGTCGTGAGTGGTTAAGGGCATAATCATCATCAACATCAGCCCATTTCCCCTTAAAGGTGTGTACTCACATAGAAGAAACTATATATTATGTCTTTATCCTACTTTCCTAAAAGAGTATACGCACGTTCCTCTCATGTGGAATCATGATAACATTTTTTTATCCTCTTCAAACGACCAATTTCTATTTGCATTCAACATTTCACGCATATCATATTCTGGGAGAAAGTATAAGATCTTATGCGAGGAAGAAAAATGGCAGTTATGTATCATCTATATTCTTGGATGTACACATTAATAAATACGCAGATGGTAAACAGCTCAGAGTGGAATCTTTTTATGAGAAAAAGGAAGAACAGAAGAGGAATTTGAATATGCAAATCGCTTTCTTCTTCTGAAATATTACATCCTTTTGGCGATACAGTGAGGAGAAAATCTTGAGTAAGTCAAATTTAGGCAACTTCCTAACTAACGAGCAGATGAAGGATATCTCATACTTATTCGAAAGCGTACGGAAGAGAGAGAAAAATTTGCAATAAAATCAGATTTGGGAAATTGTGTGAACATCGACCCTCCAACTTGCAAAACTAAAATTGTATATTTTAGGAAAGGATGAAGATGAGGTATTTTTGCTTTGGCTAAAATTGTCTACTGTCGATTGTAATGAAAAACGGGAAAGTTGTGAAATATGTGAAATATATTATTTCATGCTTTTACTTTTCGCCGAGTCACTGGATCAGTGGAAAAGTATGCAAAATTAAAGATTCAGTGAGGCGGAAGACGACGAGTAAGTAAGAGCAGAGTAAAATAATGTGAAACTACTCGGTTTTAGGTTCATTAGAAGCCCACTCGCACACTCTCGATTTCTTGGTATGCTATATTATATACATCAAGGAAGAAGAAGGTCGGATTCATCAGGAAGTTGACCTGTGCTTGTGTGCACACGACTGCGACTGTTGGTTGCTTTCACATATTTATATACCTTTTTTGTATCTCTCTACTGGAATATATGATAGGGGTTTAGAGGGAAACGATGATGATTATGCAGATACACAATAAATTTTAAGTGGAAACGGGAAAAGTCAAGCTGACAGGTTATATTTGGGATGTGTGCCTTATGAAAGTTTTAGCGCGGAGAGACGGCAAGTGTATGGGAGCGACGAGCGAGGAGGAATGGAGAATATTATGGTGGAGCAGCAAGAAACTATGTGTTTTCTCCTGCTTCCTATATACTGACTTTCTACGCTTCATGAATACGTAATTGCATGCAAATCTGAAGTCAGGAGAATCACAAATTTTATTAAGTGATACTTCATAATTTGATCTTATGAATTTTTATCATGCAACTTCCAAAAAACTTCCCAATGTTTTCCAGCTACATATAGGCCTTATAATTCTGTTTCAAGAGCGATGGTATAAGTTTTAAAAGTTCGTTGCTCGAAAGTGACTTCTTTGGTATTGGCAGTGGGAAGTGGGACAAAAAACAGCACGCAGCACGAACAAGTCTGTTGTTTTCTTGCTCATCTCCGGTATTGTGTATAGTCTGTCTGCACAGATACCTATTTACTTTCCCTTCCACGCCAATTTTTTCCAGGAGAATCTATCCACCACTTATTTTCATATTCGAATTGCACTGAAACAGAAATAAATGTGGAGTATATAGATTTTCCTTTGGTTTTCGTGGGTAATATGATGATAGCAATCATGATGATGATGACATGGAGAGTGACGTAAAATATACGAAAATTGGGGGGCCCAAGTTCCCGTTCCGATTGATGCTAATAAATTATGCCTGGTAAATGAATTCGCGAGCGGAAAATTCGGGATTGCGTAACAGTGCATAACAAATATGATTTATGGTGGGAAAGGTTGTAAAAGGGAACACATGAAACTATATGTGAAAGTTATATACATGATAAAATGGGGAAAGTCAGCAAAGTGGCTAATAATGTATAGGGCAAATGGCACGTTGGATTGAGCAATATTCATTTCGTTTTACTACAACTTTTATAATCTAAATTTAGAAGTGATATTATAGGCATCAGCATATATTGCTGCTTGTGGCTTATTTCGAAGACGAAACTAAAAGTTTCTTAGTGTTCGATCAACTCTGGAAGATGAAAGGCCTCTGCTGCCACTTAAACTGACGTAACATGATTATAAAATGCGAAGTCAGATGTATCTTTTACTCGAGCAGTAAATTTAATTAGACTCAATCAGTCAAATTGAAAATTCGGATAGGGAATACCTTATAGGGAAATGGGCAGTTTTGGTAGTTATGTGTCATCCAAAACTTTTCGAGGAAAACCTAATGAATACTACATGGATACTTTTTTCTTCTTCTTCGAATTAGGCATATAAATCAAATGAGTGAAATCAGTGTTAAAAATGTTGAGCACACTTGTTATTAACCAACATATCATAACGCCCCTCTGGTCACATTCTCTTTTGCCGTCGACACGAAAATATAAGAATTGCCAGAGTTCGTTCCACTTGTTCTCTCTCTCTCTCAAAAGACCTCCTCCGTCTCGTCTAGATCTAAAAGAGTCTTTCGTATATTTTTTCTCTTATTGCTCGAATGAATATGGTAGTGTGTGGTGGTGATGGTGTGGTGGGGTAACAAACTTTGAAAATTGTGCTGTGGAGGATTTATGTGTGTTGAAAATTAAATTAGGAACAAGTGCCACCCAGCTTTCCAGACAGTATTGTTACGGAGTGCTGTTCTTGCAAAACTGGGAACATATTACGGATGTACTGCGCCTTTTATATAATATGCCAGTGGCGAGAGCAGTATTTTTGGTTCATAAACTGTGAAAAAAAGTTTTCTTGTTCTTCTTAACTTCTTTCGTGGCCACAATATATCCGAGAAAAGAGGAAGAGAAGAAGATTCTCGTGCCAAAAAAAGACTTGAGAAGAGAAAGAGGAAGAAAGTCAAGGAGGGAGCGAGAATTTGTTCACATGTTCCCTTGAATTTATTTGAATATTATTCTTCTTGCCTTAAATTCAAACAAATATTTTATGCCAAACTGCCTCTTCCCATCATCAACTTGACATTCTATCTGTGTGATAATATTGCTATTATAAATAAACTCCCAGATGTCCTAGAGTAGTACTTACGATTGCCACACTGTATTTCCTCTGGCAAAAGCGAGTGTGTGGTTTAGTTTGGTTTCTGTGAGTGGAGGAGGAGGAAGACTTGATCAACACACAACCAAACCACAACATTATTTCTCAACTATCCACTCCAAAATAAAACTTGCTTTAAAGAGAAAGTCAACAGCTTTCTTTTCGTAACAATATTATCGTACAACTGTGAATTGTACGTCCTTCATCCTCCCTGTCCCTCGTCCCTTGCATCATGAGGCAAGGAGAAACTGAAAAAATAACTTTTCATTTTTATATCATTTTTGTACATATTCCCCTATTGTAATGCAATCATACAGTATCCCACATGTTTGAGGGTAAGAAAAATATATACAAGTTTGTCCTTTTCTAGTTTTTGTATAAACTATGGAATATGTTCATGTTCCCTTTTGCAATTTTTCCTGTCCCAAGTCGGTAATACAATCTTTTTCGTTCAACAGAGACACATACACACAATTGCTAGTAAAAAAATCCTTTCTCTATCATCCCATAGTGTTCATCAGATGAGGTAAAAAACTGTAGAAAATATGGAACATTGATACATAACTTTACTTGTTTTTTCTTTACTGAAGAAACTTTTTTTTTGCTCTTCAGTCATTTGGGAAGAATTAGCAGAACCGCTTTGCCCCTATACTCACATATATCGAGTAGTAGTATTTTCATGTAAATTGCAGTTGAAATGCGCATATACATTTCATCTTTTTATATTATTACTGCTGCTCGACTATTACCACGTTTCCCCGGCCTCCATTCTCTTTACGTTACGTTCCCCTTTATCCAGCCAGCAATTTCCCTTGAATTATTTATCATTTTCTTTCATGTCATGACATGCATGCAAGAGAGCTAGCCCCGGACGGAATGGCCGATGAGAGTTAAACCAGTGTAGATATTCTCTATTCTTCCCTTGTTTTTCTCCAAGAGAAAGTGGAGAGAGAGAGAGAGAAAAGCGCATCAACTTCAGTAACAATTGTTGGCAAATGCGTTATTACAAATATAGCATCTCATACAGAATTATTATTGTTACAGATTCTCTATCTGTTTCCCGTCTTGTTTTTTCTTCTGCTGCAACTAGGAGAAGGGCAAAAAGAGAGTAATTTCACGAAACCTCGTGTATGTGTGAGAGTATATAGATCTGTTTGTGGATGTAGTACAGTTGTAATATTATATTGCGATTATCATCCTTATTATTACCCACTTTCCTCTATTTTTACAGTCCTTTTTTTGGACCCAACATTTTTTATTTGCTTTTTTCTCTCTCTCACACACACACTTTTTTATATACTACGACTACGACACATTTGCGAGAGAGGGTGGGAGAAAGAGGGAGAAAGCACTTTGTAATCATAAATGTATGACATGCTCAATAAGGAGCATGCTTCCGGCTGTTTCATTCACATTATTCATTCATTCAGCCTTGTAAAAAAGTTCGCACGTACTTGTTCCACACTGCAATTTATATTTGTAGTACGACGATGAGGAGAGGACTAACGTGTGTGTGTGTGTGTGTGGTATATATACTTCACTGTTATGAGCTGTCCTGGGATATTGCATGGGTTGGGGTTGGCCGGAGTATGAGCATTACTTTTTATTCCCGTATATTTTTTGTCTACCTCCCTTCAGCAACTCCTCTCTTCTCCCTCACAAAATGCTTTGCGCTGTCAGTGTGGGCACATCTCATATATTTTGTTTGTATCATCAGTGAAAAGTCTTGTTGAGTTTTCCGACTGCATCCTACGCGAAGAATTCTAGCTTTTTTTGCGGCTTGTGTTTGTGGAAAAGTTGGAACGTTCGAAGTTATGGCAGTTTCAAAAAAGATAAATAGTTTCTATTAGGAAAGTACATGTACATTTGAGCCATATGCGGTATTCTATAACTTTTTTTTAGCTTTCTTGGTCTTTTGTAAAGAAAAGCAAAATAAATATATCCACCTACGTGAACTCTCAAGCCTACGTAACATATATACCATTTACAAGAAATGACCAGCACTTTGGGGATTTTATTTTCTGAGATTTTCTCCTCGATAGTTCCTTATCGTAGGTAAACTACTTTCTTCTTGGCTTTTGTCTAAAAGAATCTCGGGATGGAGAGGGGAAATTTTCTCCACAGACAAAAACAACGCTACACATTTCTCCCATTTATATAATCACAAAAAGACAGAGAGAGAGAGCTGGGGTAGGTAAGTTGTAAGTTTGTTTTGAACGGTGACTCTGTATGTGTGCGGAGCATTCATCAACTGGTGAACTTTTCACTTGAATTCCCCAGCGGAATGACGTAGTAAGAGTCAAGTTAAAGTTTAATCTGGTTATACTCATCACATCATCATTACTCATTCATTTCACTAGTTTTTAATTCATTTACTACTTTTTACTACTCTTAACAAACATCTGTAAAATATGTTGCACTTTATAGTATCCTCGTTGAAAACTGTGGAAAATTCGCTGTAAAAGGGAAAACGTTTTTTTCCTCCGTTCTGTGCCTTGCCGTTGTGTTCCCAGTCCCACACAAAACTCTCTTATGTGGCCCAGGCATGTGCCAAGTTGGATTAAACTTTGATCGTAGAGAAAATTTCCCCTCTACTCTCCGTTGGCCTTCTGTCCTGTCACTTCTAATTAACTTTTTAGCTTTCATCCAGAAACAAAATCCTTCTTCCTGCTCATCATCATTTGCAATATGCCTCTCAATATGAACGACATAATAGTGTAGCTCGTTACCATTCGAGGATACTTTTATACTTCATTGGAGAGAGAAGAAAAAACCGAGTGCAGCTGTTGGAGAGAGTGAAACGCTCTCAGCTAATTAATTGGATTCGACTCGTGAGCTCACGGTTCATTATTAACTCATTAATGGAGAAGAGGAAGAAAAGAGGGGACGACGACGAGTTTCCAATTTGAAGCAAGCATTCGTGTTTTGCTCTGTATGTTGTGTGTAATGGATTGATGTGGCGAAGGTGGTACTCCTGCGATGGACCTGCTTGGACAAGTGTCCTGTGAAAAATGAAGTTTTAATGGTGCCTAATAATCGATTACGTACATCATCCAGTATCAGAGTATCACATATCTGCGCCACATGAAAAGAAGAAGAAAAGCATAATATAAAGCCTTTCGAAGCATATGTCACTCATCCGCATTGATGCTTGAGATCCCAAACATAATAATTTTTTTCTCTCATCTTTTCAACTTCACTTTTAGTCGAAGCCCATCGCCAATAGCCTACTTTTTTTTTGAAGAGGGCGATGTGATATATTGTCATCAAGGAGGATACACACTTTTTTGAGGGCTAAAATGTCACATCAGATATGGCATGAATAGAAGCAGATAGTCAATGGCATGGACTATACATTATAATCACGTTCTTCTTTCTACTCTCAACACTCTCATACACACACAAAATTCCACCGGTGGAGAGAGAGAGAGAGAGAGAAAACCAGTTTTACCCACAAAAAAACTTTCTCCTACTCCAACATTCGGGGAAAGAATACTCGACGAGAGAGTGAGAGAGTGAGAGCACACCACCACACACACCACTCGACACGATGCCACAGTGAAAAAACTTTGCATGTCATCATGCTGATGTTGGATGATAATGATAATGCCGCCGATGGGACAAGGGAAAAGTAATGTAGCATAGCAAAAAGGGAGAGAGAGAGAAAGCTGCGACGCATAAAAAAGGTCCGCACTAATCTCAAGTGTTTTCCTCTTAGCTTTGGCCTGCTTCAACTCAAACTCGCACCAGACCGCGAAAGAGTCACTTCACAAAAGAATGGATATGATATTACTCTGGCTAGCCTTGTCTTGTCTCTCCCCGACCGCTGTGACTTTTGACAGTCATATCGTGCATCATCTTTCTCTCTCATAACCCTTTTTCTCTCTTCTCTCTTCCAAAGCAAAAAAAACATTTTCTCTCTTCTTCCTCCTCTCTGGCATAACTACCACCACAAGGAGAATTTTGAAAAAGCTGGCAGGCATGCATATGATATGTTATTCATTCCGAAGTAGTACTCTACTTCTGAAATGATATGATAATATTATACTGACTGACTATCCGCTGCAATATTGAATCTCCTCTTGTCCTCCTCCCTCTCCAGCTTGTTCTCACTCCCAAAACTCGAGTTCCAGAGTGTTTCCAAAACAATAGAAGGAAAAAACCTGCACTGACTGCACTGCTCATATCTATATACTTTCCCCACTTCTGCATCATATCACAATCAAACGTGTCGGATGGATGCCTCTGCAACACAAAAGAGGGAAATCCATTTGGATTGCATTTCTTTTCTATCTCGCTCGCTTATCACAATTCATGCCAGATTCCCTTGATACTTTCACTTAGAACTTTTTTTCTCTTCTGTGTGGAATTGAGAACATGTCGGTTAAACTAGATTATACCTTTTTCTGATGCACTTGTAATGGAAGGAAAATGTATTTATGCATGTGAAACATTGGCTGAATACAAATTTTTTTATTGGATATTGAAGCATTGAGAGAGCTCATTGAAGAGAAAGTTTTCCATAACTTCAAGGTCTTTAAATGCAATGCATTTATGCTATATTGCAGAGAGAGAGAGATGGAAAGAGATCCTCTTTCAAAAGCACAGGTATCAGTGTTATGATGCGCAATATGGGCTGCCAAACCCGTACATTCAGAAGAGACATAAAGTTTCTCCATTTTCTACCTCTTCCAGTACACTACCACCACCAGAGAGAAAAGGATATGAGAAAAAGACATGGAACAAAAAAAATTGTTCGCTCAAGTCAGAAAGGTTGAGCCCATTTGCGATTTTGATAATGGAATGACATCCTGCCAACCTCCTTTTCTCCTCTGCGTCTCCGAAAAACCTGTTCTGTCTCTTGTGTTGTTATAATATGAGCCCATATATGCGACCAACTTTTTTTTCGCCAACGCCAACATACTTTCATATCCTTGCTCAAGTTAAATACAAAGTATGTACCATTACACATTATGCATTTAAACGTACTCTTTCTATCATTTATACGAGCAAAAAAACCCTTTCGCATTCTACCTCTTGGCACTTCTGTCCTTTCCCCTTGTCGTTAGTTTTCTCTCTCTCTTCTTTTTCTTTGCTTCACTCACTCACTTTTCCCCCAACCATAACATCAAACCTTGCACAGTCATTTTCCATGTAGCATGCATGGAACATGATGTCACGATGTTAAAAATGAAGTAAGCAAGTATCATAGAACATTTGGATTTTTTCTCTCTCTTCTGGTGGAAGTAAAAGTTGTTCCAGTGAAAGCAACATAACATTCTCCCCGAAGAAAGGTCGCATTCCATCATAAACCTTGCCCGATTTCCTAAACGCTCACGTTGAAAGAAGGGAAAGAAAAGTATAGAAGTTTTGCCCTCCTCCATTCTTGTACAAGATTCACTTGAGTAGGTAAATGTGGGTAGTTTACAACATATACACACACATAAAGTATATATGTTAGAGAGAGCAGTACAAGCACATGTATAACTACCAGAGAACGAGCAGGAACATCTTTACTTTCCACAGGGTAATAATAAAGTACGTCCAACCGAACCATGGTAAATCTAGTGGAAGAGGAGTAGAGAGAGAAGAGAGCGAGAGGAAAGAACGCTAAAAACAGAGAAGAATTATGGAATCTGAACTGAATTGTCTGAGGAAGCACATACAAAAAAAGCAAAGGCGTACATACATTTAGTCCATGTCCATACGCACTAAACCTCACAACCCACGCAATACACCCGAGATCAGAAAAAATGCTGTGAACTTGGAATGCTGCATGCACGGCTTTTTTTTCAATCTGGATAGCTGCACAAAAAAACTGACGGGAAAAGTTAGAAAAAATCGAATTTTCTTCAGACTGCAAAGAAATACGGAAAGGAGATTGCTGCTGGATATAAAGTTTTTTTTGAAATGATTGCGCATCTATGGATGGGGATGATAGGATTTTTTTCGAGAGAGAGAGAAAGAAAGAGAAAAAAATTAATCGTTTTCCAGTTGCTCCGCTTTTACTTACGTATTTATTATCGTTCGGACGAATTCAATAGCTGGAAAAGAATATTCCATGGGTTCTCAATTGCTTTTCTCTCCTTTTTATTGGTAGTATATTTCATTGGAGAAACCAGCAATTTGAAGTTGAATCCGTGAAGGAATAAGACATTCCGGAAAAGTTTAATCACTTCTCGATTCCAATTAAAAGAATCAAAACCATTCCCTGAACAGAGAGACGAGAGAGAGAGAGAGAGAGAGAGAGAGAGAGAGGAAGAAATGGAAGGCTTCCTGAATCTGACTCGACTTTCTCTCCAGTCACTTCCCTCAAGTGTTCCTTTTTTCCTCCAGAACTGTTCCACTTCCCACATTCAGCTTATTGTTTTCTCGTGATAATCTTTGAATAATTAATTTTCAATGATGCATGGCCCTCGCACATAATACATCGCATGGGAAAAGAGAGGAAGACTAAGTTCCATTTTCCCCCTTTTTCTCTGGAGAGAATTGATATAAAATTGAAAGGAAAAGTTATAGCTTCAGCAACGATCCATACATGAAATATGGTTTGTTTATTACGGCAAACTCTCCACAGCGTCTTTCTTCTTCGAAGATTCATTCCACACAACAATATTTCTCCCTTTGCAACAAACAACTTTTTTTGAAGATGTATAGCCCCTTCTGTTTATCGTGCCACTATATTTTCTTCTTCATGGTTCTGTTTTCCCCTTTTTTTCTTAAAAAACATCACATTATTACCCCTTTTCCTCATCTGCCGTAAAAAAGAACCACACTCACACAGCAGAAGTAGTGAAAGTCACAAAGCCACTTCAATTCCCTTTCACTTATACTTTTCTTCTTTTCTCGCAATATATTTTCCTCAGCAGTCTGTTTTTTCTTGGCTATGCTTTAACTACTTAAGATAATATGTTTATGCTCACATATACACTCCAGATATAAAAGTTTCTATTTTTCTCTTACACTTACACTTTTCCATGCTAAACACTTATGCTCACTCATTCGTGCCACTTACTACCACCGCCACCACCACCACCACGACTGAGTCACTATTTTTTTCTTACTTCTTATTACCCTTTTCCTATCAGCCATCAAGAAAAAACTTTCTCCTTTGGAGAATTTCCCTGTGAGAACGTACGTACATGAAGAAAGGGAATATTTTTTTGAGATTCTCTGCAGGCCGAAAAAAGTGACACTTGGGAAGAACCATTTTCTATATTCTTTAGGGATACTATAGAACTTAGGTACGTACTATGCGTGGCAATTCCATTTCATTTGCAGGGCTCCCTAGTTGATAATGTGTAGGAAAAACAAAAGACACTTATTGAGAATCATATGTGTTTTTTCTCATTTCCAAGAGCTAATGCCATAAAAAAAGAGCTCGACTATCTCTCTCTACTTTCTCCCATTCATTCAAAAAGAGCCAATGCCATATAATGTCACATCATGCATCCATGAATGATTGCGTGCACTATTCATTTCCTTCTCGTATCATTCTCCCAACTCATCCATCCGCATTAATGGTTATGCACAAGTAGAAAAAACATCTTTTTGTCATTATTAGAGTAGTAGCCTCCTTCATTCACAAAAAACTGCCACTATGTCCTATAATCTCTCGCAAGGCATAGGGGATTGTAATAAATGTAGCCCATTCCCTTTTTAAGTGTTTTCCACCACAGCAAATATGCTAGCATGCTAGAATATCCTAGAAGGATATTATAATGTGTGCAAGATTGAATAGACAAAAAAAGACAAGTAGAGGCGAAACTTTGTTTCGAAGGAATCGGCAGGATTTTGTGAAGTCAATTCGTTCGAAATGACACAAAAAAGCCGGCACTAATTCCAACTCGTTGTGGCATGGGTATCGCCGCAAAAAAAAGTTCCGTTTTCGCAAAAGTGAAGTCTACTTAACGTGCTCAAATAAACGGGCATGGATATTTTGTACAAGCGCAGCAGCATCGCAGCAGTTGCAACAATAAAGAAAAGAAAACAATCCGCTTACGATCTATTTTTATGTCCTCTTAAACAATCTGCTTTATTAGTCTTCCTCATGATGATGGCCTTAGTCAAATTTTGAGAGGGAAAATTGTCTAAAATAAAATTGTAATTGTAACTTGAGTAAACATACGCGAGAGTAACCATTACAGTTAGCATTTTTTGTTGGAGCCATTTTATTTTCATCTTTTGTCGTTTTTTCTCTTCTGTGTGAGACGAAATGGAAAAAAATTGGCTTTTGAAAAAGCTAACAACTACATCCAGTAAGTGTATTTTGTATTCTGTTTCATATCGTTATATCGTAACAGTTTTCTATTTTTCATGATGAGTATTCAGCGACTGAGAGTTCATGTTACAACAAAGCCGTTAGATTCTATCAAGTGGAATTATTTAATGGGTCAAACTTCGCCATTTTTGACGCTCTCTCTGTGAAATATTTTCCGACTCAAGAAACCATATAAAAGTTTTGTACATATATATTTTGTAGAAGTATACTGGAACTAGCACATTTCTGGAATTAAGAGGTCACATTCACATTTTTTGTGTGTGGATGTAGACAGACAGGGACATACACAAAAAGCCTCTTTCTCCGCACTTTTCTCTGACTGGGGAGAGAGTTTGACAGGAATTGTGATGCAAATGAAGCTGAACAACTAACTGTCCGCCGGTCTCCGTCGTCTCCCTGATTTTTACCCAATTTTCCTCTCCACTCTTTTCCCCTTTTTTCTGCTTCATGCATGCAAAATGGAAGGGAAAAAACTTTCGCATTTTTATACATATTTTTGTTCCTTTCTTATTCCCTCATCCGTCCACGTTTTGCTTCCTAATGCTTCAACTACGAATAAGTTTTTTTTTCGCTCGCATCACATGTGTGTGTGAGAGAAAAAGCATATCGTATCGTAGACAAGGCATTTCGGCATATGTATATGAGATAAAAAAATGAGGAGAAAAGAGTGAAAAGTATAAAAGCGAGGAGAAAAGTTTTCCCCTTCTTTTTGGCTTCCTCCTCTTCTTCCTTGAAGTCAACTTTGTGGAAGACTCCTCGGCAGAGAAAAAAGGCGCTCTGGACTGGAGTTGAGTTGGTGGGATGGTGGCGGGCGCGTCTGTCTGTTTGAATGAAGGAAATGGGATTATGTATGCTTAAACCTTAAAAACATTTTCTTTTTTTTAAAGAGACCGAAGAAACTGTAGGAATAGCGTATATACTAAGACACAAGTTTGAAGTAGTTGGAAAATAAGCAAAGCCGAAAAAGAAGAGGGATGACGGAAGAAGCGGTCAGGAGTTTTTTTTGTTTGGTCGTGTGTGGCGAGGCTTGACTTGGCAGGCAAAAGTGTACTTAAAGGATTCTTTGTGGCATGCAAAATTTAAATGATTGAATTTACTCTATTATCACCACACCACTGCCATGAGCATCGTAGTACTACTGCACACACTAGTGCACAAAAAACACTTTTCCTGCGTTTCCCCATCCATTCTCTATTTGAGAAAGGAAATGGGGAGAGGGGTTTAGTAGAAGTGGAAAAGGGAGGAGGAAGACTTTAATTAAATCATTTTTGTTCATGTTTCCGTCTTCATAGTACCTATATACTCCTTTGCGGATTTTTTTTGCACAGCAAATACCTATTTCAATTTTTAGGGACTGAACAAGTGTATAAAAAAGGACTTGGACACCTTCAACACTTTTTGTATTGACTATTGACTCGCAATCAGGAGAGTTGGACCTTGTGTAACTTCTCGTGCTCAAAGCGGCAATAAAAAAACTTGTGTTCAGTCAGTGAGAACATGAGAGGAATAGATCGCGTTTCACAAAAAAAAGGAATGAAGTGGCACGGATACAAATTGCTCCGCATGATGCAAACAACATTGCAACATGCATTGCATGTGTGAAGCAATACACAACTGCAGAGTGCAGACACGATCAGCGAAAAAATGTGCACTTTGGAATTTGAGATGTACACACACATCTCATGTGTTGTGTTAAATCCAGATCAATTCGCATCGATAAGTGCTCGAATTGCAATTCCTGTATCAACGGGCAAGATCAAAGGACGAAAGTTGAGAAAGCGCTTTTGACACGAAAGGATACATGCATAAGCACATTTCTTAAAGGTGTGCATTTAAAAACAGTTCTGATCTCATGTCTTTTTTACACAGTTTACACTCTTTTTCTCTCCAACATTATATTCGACCGTTCAATTTTTCAAAAAAGAAACTTTTTTTATAAAAAAAGTTCCCGTGTTACAAGAGGTGCCTTTTGCATGCATCAACTCCTTCATCCATTCCTTTTCAGTCGTTGTTCATTCATCCACATCCTCTTTTCCAACAAAAAAAGACGATGGAGAAAACGGATGAAGGCGTTACCTTCTCTATTTTCCGGATATTTCCACTGAAGTGTTTTTTCTATCCCCCTTTTCCCGCTATTTACTTTAGTTTACGGGAGAACATTTATCTAAACGTGTGCATGCTATATGCTGCAGTGCGTGCAACGTTACATAAAGAAATGTGTGTGTGTGGTGTTGGTTGGTGTGTGGTTGTGGCAGTGAGATGATCATTCTTTTCCTCCTTTCTCTGTCATCTTCTTTAACTCCGACATTCTCCTTTCTCCAGTCTTTTTTCTCTCTTTCCGTTCTCTTCTCGCACTCGAGCTCTTGTACGACTTTCCCCAGGACACAGGATATTGCATGTAAAATGAAAAGGTAGAAAAGAAGAAAAGAATGAATGTAGTTTTTTTGTGTGTGATGGTGAAGAGCTGAGAAGAGACAGGGGGACTACGGTCTATTCCTATAAACCGACTTGGAGAGAAGAAGAACGAGGTTAGTGTGAGAAAAAGGAGAATAGGAAAGGGAGAAAGTGTGAGAAAGGATGGAATGAGTTGAAAAAGAGATACTCTGTGTAATTTTATACGGGTACCTATAATGCTCACTCTTATGCAACCATTCTTATCATGTAATCATCCATAAATAGGATAGAATAGGAGAAAGTCATGTTGTGCATGTATCTGTGGAATATGTATATTTATATATTTATATATTCTTCCCCTCGCTTATTTCTCCGTTTCGCCTCCGCCGTGTTTTCAGAGTTTCTTGCTGCCATGTGGAATGGAAATGTAAATGGGTCTGGAACGGTGTGGGGAGAAATCCTTTCAATACCCACAAGACATGGACATAACTGCGAATAGTACAATGGCAGTGCTGTTGGAAAACTACAACTCCCAACATCATGCTCCGTCGATATTTTGTCTAGGTACGTATCAAATATCTAGGGATTAGTGTATACACCGTGTATACATATGTACACACGTTTCGAACAAGTTGGGGGAATTCAAAGAAAAAGAAAGTGTTGGAACGAGCCGATTAACTAATCTATATACCAATAAGTATCTATTTTGGCAAATATTACATAAGCATATCCTCTCTCCACTACAGAGAATATAAGCTATATCAGTAAAGGTGAACAAGCCGAACTCAATACAACTTATTTTAATGTAATGCAAAATGGCTCAGGAGAGTATAAAGAAGAGAGGAAGGAATTTTATTTTATGCGATTTGGCTCACTTTCATACTTCTCTCCGAAAAGTTCAGCGTGTTCAGTTGAGGAGATGTGTAAGAGTGGAGCCTTGTTGATCTTGCTCATTCCTTGTTCAGTGCGGCACTTTTGGCTCTTCTGAAATAAGGAGAGGAGAGCAAGTCTTTGTCACTTTTTCTCTCTCTTGTGCGTCGTTGTGGGAGGCAGGTTATGTGTCGCTGGGTTGTTGTTGAATTTTGATATTATTACGTTAGGACATACTCCTTCCACTTATATTCCCTGTGCCACTTTTTTCTTCTTCTTCCAACTTCCAACTCCATCGTTCACAGTTTACTCTTCTCTAAAGAAGATGATCCTTTTCCGCAGATACGGAACGGAGAAAAAATATATAGTCTTTTTTCGTTGACAATGTAATTTTTGTCTTGGGCATACGATTACTGTCAGCATATGAGCTCCAATAAAGATACACTTTTAGGAAGCATAAAGGAAAAAAATGTGTACTAGAGTAGCATAGTAAAGTACACCTTTATGAAAATTGTAATGCTGATGACTTGCCCGTATCATTCCTTACTGCGGTGATGGGAACCGTTGACAGAGACATTCTAACAAAGAACTCTCAATACGCTATGCTAGAACGTCAGGTGAATGCTTACAACATAAAATATTTTTTATCAATATAATGTCAATAAAATATTTCTTCTTCTTCTCACGTCAAAAGTATTTACCCTGAGCCTGTGTCTGAGAGAGCCAGACAGAAAAAATGGGAAAGCAATAAAAGTGAAATATACCGGCGGCTTTTTTCTAGAGCCGCGATTTCCATTTGATTTCACATGAATGAAACATGCTCCATTTTAATACAAACACTTTTAAAATAATATATCGAAAAGATTTCCAGCTCCGAGAGAGTATTTCCCGTTGCAGCTCATAAATCTTTTGGAGCAAGAAGAAAAAACTCGGCTGGGCTGATGTTAAGGAAGCATTTTTGCATATTCTTCCACTCACGGTATCAAAAAAGCTTTCAAAATTTTTGCAAAGATATTTTTCTTGTCCTCTCTTTTTACACGTAAGATTTTATTCAAAAAAAATATACAAAATGTGGAACACTGCACTGCTGTTTTTGCAATGATAAGAATTTTTTGATGTCATCCTCTGGAAGCAGCATTGTACCCCACACCACACTCATCCATAAGCTTTTATATATACTTTTTTGTGTATTGAAGGAAATCCCCTCACTCTCCCTCCAGAGCTAAATGCGTATCATGGAACAATGATTTTTTTGCTCTCTTTCAAGAAGCTTATGGTCTTTTTCCGGAACTAATATAATATTAGGGCAAATCATATCATGTTGCTTCTTATTTCTTGAATTTCATTTCCGAATCTCTCTCTCTCCACTGCTCCTTCTTGGCAATGTCAAAAATGATTTAGTGCTTTTCCTCGTATATATTATTTCCCGGTTACTTCATCTTCTTCAAAATACATTTTTTTCTTTCTTCTTCTTCATCCAGAATTGGGAAAAAATATCGTACACAACTTGGACTAAAGAGAAGGATCATGTTGTGACGAGATGTGAGGCAGAAAAAAAGAAAGAGAAAGCATAAGTGAAAAAAATTGTTCCACTTTTATGTAGCAAACGTGTGTACTTCACTGTAAGTCAGTCAGTCGTCCAAAAGAAAATCGAGGAAAAAAATGTCCTTGATATGCTGGCTCAAAGTGAAAAAAAAAGTTTGGTTGGCAGCGGATGGATAACTGAAAGAAAGGAAGAAAAAAGGCTAAAGCATTCTCGCATATGTGAGCACGGAGAGAGAGAGAGAGAGGCGAGTGAGAAAGAGAATGCAAAAAAATAAAGATATACATTATTCTTGTCGAATTTAAACACTTCTTGACTATGACCATATCTGAGACAAGGAACATAAAAAGGGCATGCATGAAAATGGACTGGAAAAAAGTATGATATGATGGTATATGGTATTCGTTTTTGCACTCTTCATGGCTGACTGACTTCCTCCCTACAATTTTTTTTGTTGGAGTATAAAAAATATGGACTATAGTCTTAAAGCTTCATGAAAATGGATATATATTTTTTAGCCTGACATAGAGTGAGTGCGTACGGACCCTTTTATATATGTCTGGCGTGAGTTTTGTGATATTTTAAAGATTTGTGCCAAGTTGGGCATGAGTGAAAGGAGCGGAATGGAGGCTATGTTTGATTCCGGATGTGATCTGGAAAAAATTGGGATGGTTTTTCCCCTCTGGACGGATAACCAAATGGGATAAACAAAACACACTTCACTTTCATCTTTGAATTGATATTTTTCGGGGGGAAATGTCAGTGTGCGTACAGTTGACAAGGGTTCATTTATGGCCATATGTAACATGCGTACTACTATTCAATTTTATTGTGTCCGTATTTCAATTCAAATCTGGAACAAGGGACGACGGACGGACCCTTTCAAAACTACTGACATTCATTCAAAGTCAGACAACTCTTCTCGTAAAATAATTGGTAAAAAATAGTGAAAGTCTTCCTTCTCTCTTGTCGCTTCGCCCGATAAAATATTTGATACTTTTGCAAACCACGCGGTTGCTGTACAAGACAAGTATTTTTTTGCATTGGAAGAGTTAAGGAGAAAGTTTGAGACGGGAAAGTTTTGTCAGGTGGAAATGAAGAATGTTTTTTGTACACTTCTTTTCTCAGTAAGAAGTTCAGCATTATATAACGATAAGAATCTGCGCAAAATACTGCACCAGTAGGAGGCAAAAGTTGCCTTCCTTAGATACGGTTTTTTTCTGGATATGAATGTATATATGTATGTCTACACTCGTTCAATAAATATCTGCTCAATTTCTCAAATCAAAATGTCACACAAGGAAAATTAAGTAGTTTGAGAAAAAGTTTCAGGTATGCGCTAGAACATGGTAGTACCTTAGTTAATAAATGTGATTCGATTTAATGTTACAGTTACAAACTGCCCCTTCTTCCTACTTCTTCCTTCCTTGCTCGCATTATGAAAATCTTTTTTGCAATTGAACCAATATAAATGTGGCGCAGTTTGCTTTAAATCACAGCACATATTTTCATTCCCAAAAAAAACTTCATGGCATATCGCATATAAAATAGAGCTTGTGAGAGAAGACGCATCATCACAATGAAAAAGCATATTAAACTTTATCCTTCGTCTGCCTGACACTTGTACAACGAACGGCTTCACTGTAATAACATATGCTGCCTTTACTGCTTCATAAAAAATCAGTAAAAGTTAAATGGGTGAAAGAATGGCTTTATAAGTGGAAAAATTACGTTGAAACTTTTTTTTACAAAAATATAAAAAAAAACCTAAGAAAGGCCGAAAAAGAATCAAGCCATTTTCTTTCTCAGTCTAAGAGTCTCGACAGGTTATACCTGGTTATTATCAGGTCAGAAAAGTAAAAATCCCTTTAGTACCTAAAAAACGTATACTCCTCCTCCCTCACTTTTTGACTTTTGTAACTTGCAATTCTCCTGAGCTTTCCAAAAAAAACTTTCGCTGTGAGCTGAACCACTTTTCCCATTTTGTACAACACTCCAACTTGCTAATGATTTTCGAGGAGGAAAAACTACGTGCTGGAAATTACAGACTCTCATTTACAGTTTGTGTTGGTTTGGTATACAAGAAGGAGGATGGATTCCTAAAAGACCATCAATCAAAAAAGAATTTAAGATAATATGCATTCACAAGAGAGAACCTGTACAAGTTGCCGAGTTTGTAATATGTGTTATCACACTTTTTGATAATTGGATTGTTATGATGGGGAAAAAATTACTGTGATTTTTAGGGCGAACACTCCCCAAACAAAAATTGCACTTTGGCGAATAGAGATTATGGCTCTCGTGTACGACAGTCTTTATAGGCATACGCAAAGAAAGTATAAGGGAGTTCTGGTAAAAGCTACAACTCAAACTTAAAAGTGCATTGTACCATACGGGTTTAATCTCAAATCTGAGTCAGAGCTTCAATTGAACATAATCATGCCTAACAAAATTCTGATCAAATGCAGAGGTTTTTTACTCAGCATTTTTTTGGCGGAAATACTATTACGTGAATAGCAAAGCACTGCGCAGGTATTTGCACACTTTGTATATACAATCTCCTCAACCAGCCCACATTTTTTGTATACGAGGGAAATGCCCAGCTGCTGTTAGGACCATTTTATACGCTTTCTCCTCATTTTTGAAAAATGTTCCCTTTTATTCTCCAGCTGTGTCTTGAGATGGACGCGCATCTTTCTCGCAATTGAAAAGGAGCTTTTTTTGGAGAGGGAAGGGCAAAAAGGGACATTGGGGCGCACCATATAAAAATATGACCTTATTTCCTCCAGCTCGTATTTCTTTCTTCTCTCCATAGTCTAGCTTTTGAGTAACATTTTATTTCATGAATAAATGAATGATCTATGGCATCACATTTCGCTCCCTAATGTACTGCATTGCCCTGCATGCCTTCCGCAAAAAAGAAGCAGAGAGCACAATAGAAGTATTTTTTTCTCTATATGAGATTACAAATGGAAATTTAGTTGACTTTCTGTGTCCTCTCCTGACTGGCACATATATTGAGTATGCACTTTGTGAAAAACACGATGTGAGAGAAACTCGACTAGAGGTCGAGGATGTATGTTGAAAGTAGGAGGTAGCCAGCCAGCCAGCAACCTGGTCCTTGTTCTGGCTAAACTTCCGTTTCCCCCCTTTCACTTTACGTGCTCCACGTCGACTTCATTAGGGCGATGTATGCGAGAACAAATATGTATGATGCGAGAGAGAATAGACCCATCTTTCTCCTATTGTCTTCATTTACAATTTCATTCGAAGGGGAAATCATGCTACCGGAGAACTATGCTTCGTAATATATACCTTTGTGCCAATCTAGAGTTATATTTCCCTATTTTTTTTGGAAAAGTATGTATATTTAGACTCGCACAAATTACACCATGCCAAAGTCACTACTTTTATTCCAGAGGGCGATTCCTTGATTTTCCAAAAACTCTTTCTCCTTATTTTTCCCCGACGAAAGTATATTGATGTTATTTCAAGAATAGGGAACCATATAAGTTTATATGAAGCCTTTCTATAAAAAAATTCACTTACAGGCTTCTGCTTTCTCTCTCCTTTTTGTACTCTTCAGGGAGCTTGCTTTTCCCTTTCTATTTTTTTCTATGTCCTTCTCGAGAGGAGGGCGTTCTCCTTTACACACACACAACCTTGTGCAATTTTGTGCAATTTTTCAAACAAATTCTATTTGTCTCTGTCGCTCGCTCGTGTACAAAGAAAAATTACCGTTTCAGTTGCAGAATAAAAAAATCGTCTTGTAAGAAGAATACATATAGCTTTCCATCAAACATGAAATGTGACTGTAGGACGGAGTAAATATATACACAAAACTGTACTTGTGTGGATTTTCGGAATTGTTAACAAGAGATGTTTGAAATCGGAGAAATTTTTATATAAATCCTCCTCCTCCTCCGTGAACGACAGGAATAGTATCTGACTGTCTGACGAAATATAAGAGGAAAGTTTAAAAAACAAGCCAACTCCCATTTAGCTTTCCTCATCCATCTCTTCATCTTGTTACGCAAGGTAATGTCTCGTAAGAAAAAAAGGAGAAAAAAACACATAAATTCTTATCCACGTGAACATAGACAAAAAAAGGGGGAAAAGAAGTTGCACAGAGTTGTCGACTGTTTTTCTTCCGCCAACCGTAAGATATGCACGTAGGCATGAATCTTTCTGTGAAAGTTGACACAGCGTTACACAAACTCAGGGAAAATATGTAATACCGTTTTTGTTGACTTATTCCATCCATCCGTCTGTCCATCCGTCCACCGCAGTATAGCATACATCCTCTGTCTCTTGGTTCTGTTTTCCTGCTTTCTCCCCTTTCCTCAGAGAGAGGGAGAGAAGACAAATATATGGTCTGCTATTTTCGCGTAAACGCACGGCTGGGTGTAAATTTCTTGGTTGATTCATAAAAATGACTTTAGTTGTCGTGATGTTGTCACCCAGAAGGAGTGAGTGCAAGTAAGCGGAGAAGGCAGTTTGGGGAGATGGGATTTTTTTCTACTTTTTTTGTACGAACTACGAACATACATTCAAAAGCATTCTCGCCCTATGCGAATAATACCTTCCATATATACACGCGAAATGGGCAAGAAAAAAGTTTTGTGCATAACATGGAATGCCAATGTGCTAAGCTGACGTAACTTTGATAGTGGGACCATTCTCTCCGAGGGGAACAAACAAGTGTGGAAGGTTAGGAGAAAGCAGCGCTCCGTATTATTATCGGATGAGTAAATGAGAAAAGTTTTTGTTCCGCTTGTGAAAACCTGCAAAAATGCCTCAGACTCTATTCTTCGAGGAGGAAGATCCATTCCATCTATGCACATTTCTATATGGCCATCCATAACAAAAAAGCATCTTGAATAAAGATGCTTATTTTTTGGGGAAAAATATAGGAGCATATCGACATCGACTTTGCGAATATGTATACGCAGTGTGGATGTATGGAAGTGGTGGTAGTATTACGATCTAAGATACAAGAGTTTAGGTCTCTTCTTCTTGTCTATTCCCATTTTTGCTTGTGGCACTTGAGGCACTAAAAAGTAGGGAAACAGCGCCAATTGTTCTACTTGCTCCTTGAGAGAAAGTTTTGAGGAGGAAAGTGGTGCATACTTTTTTACTTATTACTACTCCTCTCTCTCTCTCTTCCTGGTTGTAATTCGTTATGTGGAGAGTCGGTAATAGGAGTAGGCTCTCTCTTCATCCTTTTTACGAGTGATTACTATTTCCCCTGTTATTATCATTATGACTATCATGATCATCGTCACCCTTTCACTTAATGCATCCTGCTGCTTTCCCTCTCGCTCCCACGCTCTCCGTTTTCCTTTCCGAGTTTTTGCATAGTTTTACAAGGAAGAAAAAATCACACTTTATCCAACACAAATATATAGAAATATACTATATTTCAGCGTCTTCCAGTACAAGAGAATAAAGTATATTTAAGTGTGTTATTATATTCATTCAAGCTTTTCACTTTTAATTTGCTCCAACAACTTTCTCCTCTTTCCTCGCCCTTCAAGAATTCTATAAGCCCATTCTTTTCCCTTTTGTAGTGCCAGCGAAGTGTTTTATGTAGGAGAGAGCTGCAAGTGGCATGGCAGTCCTCTGGAATCTTGCTTGCTCCTGATCTGATGATAAAAAGGGTTGTCGTGTGAGTCTCTTTTGCCGTGTGTGCAAAAGTGAGAAAATGTGTGAGAAGGGTATTGTATATTGCAAAGCCTGTTATGTTCAAGTGGCTATACGTATTGGGGATATGTGCAAGTAATATAATAATCCATTAAGATAATCCTTGGTTAGGAAAAAGGGAAGAGAGATTTCGTGTGTGAAGAAGAGAGCTGTACAAAACACCTCCACTAAATTCTCTGTTTGGAGAAAAGTTTTGTATTAGAGGAGCGAAGAGTCGAGTAATAGGGAATCTTGTAATGTGAGCTTTGTCAGCGGAAAAAGTTTTTGCAAGGAATGCTAATGTGTCACATACATGCATTTAGTATTATTATGCATTATGTGCCGTGTAAACAAAAACTTTCCTCTTGTTTTCCCTTTTCCTTTCGTCGAGCACGAGAAGACGTAGGTATAATACTTAGCTTCCTGTTTACTTATCCAATAAAAGCTAGAGAGAGAGAGATCCCTTTTGAATTTCTACTTTTTTCCTCCTTCCAACTTGAGCATGCCCTCAATTGTTGGCAAGTTGAGGAGGAAACCTGGAATATCCGGGAAGTACATGACCCAGCGGAGTATAGCGTTTTCTAAGTGAAAGTTTATGAAGTTAAATTTCACGTTTGTGCACACCTATTTTATCAAATAGACATGGTATTATTTTACAAAAAACGTATATGCAAGTCAAGCGTTTTTGTTTGCAATCACAAACAGGAGTTTCAAAAAGTTTTCAAAAGTCCTTTACACACAACACTGCTGGCACTCGAGTCGAAACCTTTGAAATGGGAAAATATGTAGAATATGTTCTCTGAAAACATTTAGAGTAAAATTAAAGTTTTAAACACAGACGCTATCCCTACTTACAGTTTTGAGAATATTCTGGATTCTGATGTTTAATTTTCTAAATCGATCCCCTTTTAAATTTTCGTCTCAAGAAAACACAAGTGTGGAGAGTAGAGAGTTTGTGCCAAAGCAAATAGAACAACGTCCCAACTGCACCTACATAATTTCGCTAATTACGTAAAAAGTTTCATGAAATAATTTTAGCAAGTTGGAAAATTAAAACGCGTGAATACTTGTAAAATCGCTCTTTGAGCGTAGTAATTCAATTTGGCGAGAGTATATATTCTCTGAAAAATGGAACGAGCTCGGTGAACAACCTGAATTAACGAGGTGAACAGTCCTTCAAAGTTTTTGAAGAATTTTATGCACCTGTTACACCGGAAATCATTGAATTCTAGCGAAGAACACAGGAACGCAGAAGGTTTCGCATGTCATAAGGGTACACTTTACACCCATCGACGTAAAATGTATAATTAATTAGGCACTTCTCCCAACTATTCTCACGAGCGCTTCAATGCACTAGTGGCTAAAGGTTTTGTTAAAGGACTTCCGCATGGATACACTTGTCCCACAAAGGAAGTAGCACACACGCTTCATTCATCGTAGTAGCATATGCATGCATTTTTATTCTTGTACGAGTTCTAATAATTAGTTCAACATCTACAGCCCACCTCCAAATACTCCGTCGTAATGAACCTCTGCATATGTGCTTATAACTATGAACATGATACAAAACACGGTATGATGAGTAAACTAATTCTCCAGGATTATTGTTAGAGATTTACAATGTGATGAAGGTGAACAATAAACCTTACTAATCAACTAACAAGAGGATTTCGAGAAGTATAGTGACTTTGGTTCTCGGTTCTCCCTATTCATTAGCAAGACTACACTTTTCACAAGTACAACCTGATTGCTTCCAGCGTTCCAACCTTTCCCAAAATCCCAAAGTATTTATTATATGAGTCCCTACCTTTCGGAACAAGAGTCATGAATCTAGAGCAAGTTTTAGATTGTTTCTGAGAAGAGAAATTGGGTAAAAGGAAAACAAAAAGTAACATTTATACTTTACTTGTCTCAGCCGGAGCGTAAAGAGTTCTCTAACGTATTCGCATAACCGTGATGATGCATGGTTCATGATTTAACTCATGGCTTCAACAATACAGAAAGAAAAGAAACAAAATAAAATACTTTTTCGACACAAAGAAGCATATAACTTTTGTGCTGATGAATCTGTAAAATATCACAAACTTCAACTTCTAATGGAGTCCTTCATTAGTCCAGGAAGAGTTTCATTTTCATCAACACTTATATAATTATCTTCTGGATAATCACCATATGAAATGTGAGGAAACACCGCAGCGACACGCCATCAGACCACACCGTCATCATAAGCATTATTAATGTCACCGTCATTAATTGAGGGAAGTAATGAAGACAATGCCGCCTACATACTAATAACAAATTAGGAAAGAAAAAAGAAAGAAAAAGATGACACTGAGCTTGAGCTTGAGAGAGCATGCTGTAACACCCCACATACATTTTCTACTTCATCTTTTTCCCTCGCATTGTTTCCAACTTTTTTTATTCATCTCACGACGACACAACAACTGGTGTGTACTTTGCAACTTTGTTGAAAAAAAGTGAAAGTGAGACAACCCATATATTATTCCCCTCATTTTCTTCAATAAATCTTACGAGAGAACAACAGAGCTGGAGCAGAGACTGTGAATCTTCTTTTTGTCACTTTACTCATGTATACTTTCTCTCAGGAATTGTTTTATGCACTCTTTTTCGCTAATAAATAAACCCTTCCTTAAACAAAAGCCTGCAAACATGGTAGAATAGTGGGAGGTGCGCTATGTGCCCTCTCAGATAAAGAAGAAGAGATTCTTTGATGAAGTACATTGTCTCTGTTGTTATCCTGTGCTAGAAAAAACTCCTTTCAAATAAGGAAGGCTGAGTATGGCTGTGTATGTGTATATCTCCTCACTTTTTCGATTTCAGAGTGGGCTCATTAAAAATGGCTTAGAACAAAAGGAGAAAGTTTCGGCTACTTGTGTGGGTTTTATACAGAAAGTAATATCCGCCTCTTTTTATACAGAAGTAAGTTGAGTAATTCAGTTTTGTATTTGTAGTCAACATGATAAATCGATCGATACTATTTTGCAATGTGCATCAGCTCAGTTTTATCTATTTATATTTCCACCTAATCGCCTTATGATTTATTATGCCAGAGTGGGAATAAGTAAAAGGAGTTTCCAGTTTTCATTGAGAACAATCGATGAACTTCTTCAACGTCGTGTCTATCCGTATAAATATGAAATGAGAGTTGGGCAAAGCCTCTAATCGTAAGTTGGGTGGTGTAATAAAAAAATTCACCTTTCAACTTTTTATCCACAATTCTCACAAGTCTCCCTACGTCTATCACAATATTCGTATGTGTAGATGTGTATAAGTATATCATAGAACTCACTAGACTGTAGTATTGCATGCATTTCCGTTGTAAACTAAAGAAGAATCATGATGATGACAGGTGATTCCTATACTTGTTCCCAATATTTTATTACACTTTTTATTCGCTCATTTCATTCCGATTTTATTCGAAACTGTAAAGATGTATTGCAAAAGTGAATTCATCAGACACAAGGAAATTTTCGAGGAAATGCAGTATGCCTGGATAGGTTCCTTTATGCCAATTGGGGAGATATGTATTCTATTCCAGTCAGCTCAAAGACTCAAGTTCCAATCAGCACCAACGTGGGGCATAACTGAAGATATTTGGCGGTTGAGAGACATACAATTTCAGCTTTTTGATGTTTATTGGGAGGTAGGATGAAAAGTTGCTTGCTGCGAAACGAGCAATAATATAAAGTGTCACTCCTTGCGTCAATCACTAAATGACGTGTGACAATAAAACCGTTGTCAGCATAGTACTGTGTACACACACACCATCTACCTAAACCATTTTTCGAATGAGGAGAAAGAAATAATGCACACGTCCCATACCTCCTCAAGCTTAAATAATTCAAGATACGTGAGGAAAAAGCATGTGCATGTGAGAATGAAATATATATTCACTGTTGTAAGCATAAATTATGGAGCTCGAACCTATTTAACTTTTTTATTGTATTATATATTTCCTCCTAAACTATTTATGTATGGGTGTGTGAGTGTGAAGGGGAAAATTGAATGAGCTTCCTATTTCGATCAGTTTTCGATGGAAGAGTAGCAGTAGCAGTAGTAATAAAATGGGATAGGGGATCGATATAAGTGTGGAAACAAACTAGGTACGTCTTAATTTTATCTCGTTCGATGCCTTCAAAACTAATTCCATACTTATTCTCCACCTTTTCTTTCCCAGACACTGGCTCCAGTACCTTTTCACTTTCAACGTTACGAAATAACGAAGTACAGTGTAGGTCATGAATAACGTGGCAAGAGTGTTAAATTGGAGTAGATGTATATTTTGGGAAAATGTGTTATGCACAAGTGGAAGCTTAGCATAGTTAACTACATAATACATAGTTAGTTCACCAAATTTTAACTCCTACTAATTGTAAGTCCTCGTCCTATCCATGTTAAATTCCTCTCTATGCTAAGTCCCATGTAAAATCTTCGGAACGATGATGGGTCATTAGGTGCTCATTTGTATACTTTCGAAAAATGATAATATAAAAAATAGCTTTTTTGGTGGGAAAATTTTGTATAAGAATTTTCAAAAATATGCAAATTAGGTGCTCATTTGCATATTATTTTTCGAGAAAATGAGACAGATGGGGACGTGTCTTGTGTGCTCGATTTTTACATGTAAATCCTCATTTGATTTTGAGGAAAATAAATGCTAAGTTCCTTGGTAAGAGGACCGCTGGCGGCACTTAGTATACAATAAAAATCACACATGAAAATGTATCCTTGAATTAAGATAAGTACAATGTTTGCGGCTCCTGAAGTTCATACTCAAATTCATAATCGACGAAAGAATTCATAATAAACGCAACTGAGCGAGTTAATTGGTAGTGCAGTTGTGAAAGTTTTGAAAAATAACTATATATCCATAACGTATGCCTCCATCCATATTTATGGATTATAGATTTTGCCTATGACCAAAGCGTAGAAAAGTTTTTTACAATGTGCAAACCATCTGTGCCGTAAAGGGTGTGGTCTTCCTTCACTCAGTTAGCTAACAACGAGTGATTACATCAAAAAAAAACTAGCAGAGAAATGGCAAAGACACCCGTTCTATTATCTAATATCCTCTTCTTCCCTTTTCGTTTTCATGACTGTCAAGTTTAGCGGGGAGAAAGTTACGACTTTCTCCAGAAAGTTGGGTACACTTAGGTTCGTGTTTGTTCGAAACGGCATGGAAGTCAATGGGAGAATATGGGTTTATATCTGTGTGAGTTTTGCTTGAGAGTAACAAACTTTATAAGTATATCGTCCATGATATGCATATTCGCCATAATTGCATTTTCAACTTGGGACATAAGACTCCTAATCGCAAAAGACGTCTTCCAACGTTCCAACTCGTAACAAAAATACTTTTACCGCGCATTACAATTAAGCTGCATGGCGAGAAACAGCGACCGCGATTAGGAGCCTTATGCGCCATGGCCAAAATGTAGTTAGGGCGAAAATGCATATCATGGGCGATATGGGATATATGGAGTATCTGTAGTTTTAAAAGATGCTTTTCCTTCACCAGACTCTCATGCAAAATGAAGGGAATGAGCAAACCGAGACAGTTCCATTTATAATACATATAGTGCGGACTACGCAAAAAATCTGTGTAAAGTTGCACTGCAAGAGGGTGTCTTGATGACCTGCAGAGGATGGTTGACCGTGTCTTTTGGTGGTTGAGTTCGGATTCAGTCTTTAAAACTTGAAATGGAAGTAAAATTTGAATATGTGCACGTGCATGTATATACCCAATGTAATCAATTGTATATCTATAGCACGGCACACAACGGTTTCCGCAAAAACATACATCAATTATGAATGACTGTTTACTTTTATGAACACACTCTCCTGACATGATTTCCCACTTCCATTCTTCACCCAAAAAGCATGGAAAGCTAGAACCGGAAAATGTGTGAAAATCTGAGGCTAAAATGGCTGGAGAGAGGAGAAGGGAACGAGTTGAATTGAACTTGTCACAGGATTTATTTACATAACTCTACACAAGCCGAACTACTACATTCTCGATTAGGCACACACTAGAAACGTTGGTGTTGGTGTTGGTACGCCTCACTAATGTGAAATCAGCTTAAGTCATTCATTACGTAAGGGAGCTATTCTCTCCCACAGCTAAATGGATGCCTTCAGCTCCAATGCTCTTTTATAAAAAAAAGTGGAGATTTTACATGTTACATAATATTTCGCACTTTGGGATTACCAGCGAGTCATCATCATCATATCCCTACCGCTTTGTAGAAGTCAAGCGTTATTGTATAGCCACCCACCACCTCTTTCCGCTCTAAGTCTTCATTAAGTAGTTAATACAGTTGGGTGGACTCGGTATCATTTTCTCATGTTTGCAGCTCCTCGAGTGAGCAGCAGCGTATTATTATTGCATGTTTGTACTTTGGTCTCTGTGTTTGTGTATGTGTCACACATATAGGACGATAGTGGCGAGGATGATTATGAGGCTGTAACAAAGTAAGATATAGCCTCCGCGTTAATGGCCGTGCTTTCACCTCGTCTCCGTCGACTCCTTCATCCACTCTTAAAACATAAAGAAAGCATGTTATCATATTTGATTATATGTTTCTCGTGTGGTAATGCCACGTTTTGGATGGATGGATAGTATGGCTAAGCAATCATCTTCGTAAGCATCACGTCGTAAAAAAAAGTTGCCCGCTTATCTCGCACACTTGCACGTCAGGATGGACGATGGACTTGTGTGTGTTTTTTATACTTGGTTCTCGTTCCTCCGTTCAAATGACACGATGACTAGTCTGAGGACGAGAAGAAGAAGAGGAATAAGTATGGAACGTGAAAGAAAGGAGCACCATATGCATTCAAGGTTCACATTTTACTGCAGTCACCGTCCACCAACAGCATTTTCGCATTTTTGTGCTAGTGGTTATGTATAGGAATGTGTCTAGTGACTAGTGATATCTATTTCCTCTCTCTCTCTCTTTCGCTATATAACACTTTTCGTTTTGAGAGTTGACTATAAAAAGAGAGAGAACTTTGGTGGAAAGGTTTCCCTTCGCCATGCTGCTGCCGTCTGTTTAGTATGCTATATATGGAGTATGCAGTGTGTGTGTGCGTCTGCGGTGGTGGCTATGGCATAACGACTACAATGTTGATCACGATGATGATGATGACGGTGGGTAAGAAGGAATGAGCAGCAGCTCAAGAGATAACTGCCAACCACCCAGTTTTGTATGTGCAGTTCGACCCCTTTCAACAGAGAGAGAAATATGTTAAAGCACTTTTGCATGTATCTCTGCTGGTGGACAGGAGGAGCACACATTCTTTCAGTGGAGAGTGAGTAGCGAGCTATTGTATTGCTAAACCGCGGCCACTTTCACAAGATTTTGGTTTTCTCCTTCTCTCTCGAGCATATTCATTCATATATGGCCCCTCTTTTCATTCTCCTTCTCGTTTTGACTTTCTTCTTGGTGAAAATGAGGTGGAGACTGGGAAAACGGTTTTACGCCAAGTTCTTATTCCAGAAAAATCGAGTTTTCCACGCTCGGATTTTCTCCCATATACGAAAAGAGCTTGAAAATCGATCTTTATCCTTCTCTGGTATATATAAGGTAGGCAGGTCTCATCTCGACCATCCATTCAACTTTTTTCTCATTGAAAGGAGACTAGGCACTAGGGCACCACTATCAAACACGCCTGCACATACACACAGCTATTCCTCACCCACCACCACCACCACCACACCGGACTACTACTCCATATTTATGCCGGGTTTGCGAACTTCTGTTGGGATGTACAGCTGATGATTGTATGGATAAGGGGAGAGAAACTCAGGTACAGTTAAGAAAAAAGATGGTGAGATATGCTCCACTGTCCTATAAAAAGATATACTGCGATTGTAATCGACAGTTCAAAGACATTTTTCTCCTGAGGTCTCTCCACATATTTTTTTTCCTGCTCACCAACCAAGATGGAAAAGAAAAAAATCCTGACTTTGTTTGCTCGTTCCCATATTCCTGCCAAAAATAGCTGGAGAAGGACGAGAGGAAGAGACGTGTCGACTGGCTCAGTTTAAGGACACGGGAATCATTTGAGTCTGACCTCAGTCGTACAAGTATTTATATTCGTTCTCTTTTCGTACGACTGCAGAATGAAAGTTGTTGAATCTTTAAAAGATTTCTTTCGGGGGAAAAGAGCGAGGACATTTGCTGATTATTGGATTTAGCGTGGAAGACAATTTCACGGGTTCGCAAATTCCTAATACTGGTAGCATGGATGGTTGCCCTCTTTCTTTACTCCATTTGGGGGCTGGCTACAGTGCTACTCTCTCTCTCTCTCTCTCTCTCTCTCTCCGTCAGTCACAATATAACTTGGTGAAGTAAGGTCTGTTGAACCCTAATTGATGTAGACAGACAGCTGTGCTCTGTTACACATAATCACCAAACTAACAAGCTTAAAAAAGTATAAGAATATATTCAATAGTTTGGCTAAAGTCACACCAAAAAGTTTACCAACTGCGTAATGCCTTTGGGGTTTATGCGAACTCCACACCTAAAACTGCTTATGATGCTTACAACGCGATTTTAGCACGAACCTTATCAGCTTTGGGTCATATTTGTGGTTTGGTCTCTCGTCTCGAAGGAGGTTAGAAGATTTGGAAATTTACATTTTTAAACTTGCGGCATCGATTGGAGTACTTACATGCGTACAAGATGCAGGGAGGGACTCAGATTCGAGCTGCAATTCAAACAATGAAAAACCACTACTTTACCCGTGCGCTTGTACAGTTCATCACAGCAATTTATTTTTTTGGGATAAAGATTCCACTTCCATCCTTTTTTTATCATGGTTGAGGCCAAAAGCATTATTAAATTTGTGTAATTCGCACACAAGTGAGAAAAGTGAGAGAAAGTTGGGCATCGCAAATTGTACACTTCAACTGCAGCTGCCACCACAAAGAAAAATTTAGAAACACATCAAAGATCGGATGTAAAAAAATGTTTGCGCAAGGATTTCCCCTCTCTCTCTCTCTCTCGTGTGGAACAAAAATAGAAGCATTATTGAATAATGAAATAATTAGGTCAAAAGAGCGCAGTTGAAGCAGATGCCACTTGCAGATTGAATTTTTTTCTCTCTCCTGCAAAATGTTCCCATCTCACTCACATTTTGCACATACATATATATTCCTCCCTTGATCTCATTTCATGCTTTTCGATCACATTTTCCACTAACGGAAATAAATGAACACTTTTCTACATGTAGTGAACATCATTGATTTCGTGTAAAAAAGGGGGAAATGGGAGAAGCCCCGGTTGGAAGATAAGGAATCGGCCCATTTTTTTCTCTTTCAGGAGACAGCCATTCACTTCACGAGCTGAAATGTGTACATTTGGTTGAAAATGAAACCTTTTTGGTGTTTTCTTTGTGTTATTCCAATTCTCATGTTTGCAGTATAGTACACCTTCGAGCGAGCTCTCTCTGAACTGAACCCTTTAAGTACAACCGATAAATCCCCACCAAACTTTATAGTATCTTGTTAGAAGAGGAGAAAGAATTGTGAAATTGATTCAGCAATCTACATTTTATTCTCCATGTAGATGGAGCATATAATGGGCATTATAAGACAAAAAAGTGCAATTACCGTTACTTTTTTCAATTCATGTTTTTCCTTCTCGTTTCCCCAAGGTTTTCCATTGAAAAGGGAAAATTGCAATAGCTTTTTTCAGCTTGATCTCGTCTCTTGTCCGTGCAGCTCGAATTGCACATATATGCTTATACTTTCACAGGAAAGAGCAAACGAGCTAATCGTAAGTTTCATTTTCTGTTCCCTTTTGTACCTTTGCAGCCTCTCTCTCTCTCTCTCTCTCACACACACAGTCAGAGTTGCAATTGCAATACCAGAGGCGTAATAAGAAGTATGCTCAGTGGAGCTCATCAAGATAAAGTGGGGATTGCAATTGAATCAGATTGAAGGATGTGGATGTGGAAATGATAGAGTATTTTTTGTCGAGAGGCGACCTGTTCCTCCGTCATCAAAATCTATTGTAGTAATTTCACTGTATCGCGAGAGAAATCTTATTTCCGAACAAGTCAAGCAAAGGAGTACACCCTTCAATTGGATGAGATGTGTAACGTTCAGAGACAACTTGAATATGTCATCGTCCATTTATTTAAAGCTTCGTTTCACTCCGACTACGACGACACTCTTTGCTTTGGTTAGTGGGCACACGAGGAGAATTGATATTTTATTTAAAGTGTCGTGCGAAAGGTGGATGACAAAGTTTTGGACAGGGTGTTAGGAAGAGGCTGAAAATGGTCCACGAAGTTGACGACTAGATCCCCTTTTATACTGGAAAAGTAGAAAGAAAGAGACAGGTTGGAAATAAGAACAAGTTTTTTTATTTTGTGTTTAACCCTGTGGAACTGGAACTAGAACTTGATGCACACATACAGAGAAAAGAACGTGGTAAGGACATAGAATAATCCATATTGTATGGAAGTTGAGACAGGTGAATTATGGAGGTCTTCGGTTCTTCCTCCAGAATTGGCAGCCTTCCATTAGTTGACAAACCACGAGCTCCGCGTTCCAAGTCTATATTGAAGCACTCCACATTAATCAACTCTTGGCGAAGGTTTGCGAAGGAGCCAAAAAACCCCACTGCTCCACACTACCGTGTGTGTCCTTTAGATTTGAATCATAAGTATTACTGGAGCTTTGCTTTGCCTCGCTCATCTGGAACTGTGTAGGTACGACTTTCCCTTGAAAATACACAAAAGAGTGACTTCAAAAAGTATATAGATTATCTTAAAACAAAGACTAAACTCAACCGATCCCGTATCTTTTGTGGTGTCTGCAAGTCTGCACTCACAAAACAGTCACAACGATATCTTGCATTTATCGTGACCTTGTGCAATAGTATGCAACTTGAATACTTTTTTTGGTATTTATATTTGATACCCTTCTTGTTCTCACAAAAAAATGTGTTATGCACCAAAGGGATTTATTCGTGGTCTGTGTTTTAATGGATTCCTTTTACACCACAACTGCCAAGAGTACAACAAAAAGGATTTTTATTAGATCCGGACGAAAAATGGAGGCAATGAAGGAGCTAGACTGTGTATATTGTATGCCTAAGCATATAGCACAGTTTATTTTACTTAAAGAAATTTTCATATTCAGACAAAAAAAATCTATTGTGTTCTTATATCGGAGGGTTGTATCTTTTATCATCATATACTTTTAATATCCGTCCGAAAGCTTCTTGCACTAGTTCAGAGAGGAGGGATATTGTAATTGGAGCCTGGGAGCATAATACGTTTGAGTCATTCCCTTAAAATTGATGTGTGGAAAGTTGCATGAGTATAATACGAGGGCTTTTGATGACAGGCCAGAGCGCTGGAAGGAAGAATAGATAAATATGGAAATTGTTGGGGAACCAAGGTTTGAAAGATGAAACCGCATCGATTCAATCTGTGCATTTGAAACCGAATAGGAAGGGAAGGAGCAGGCATAGGGTGTGATGTGGTTGCTGCAAAAGAGAAATGAGTGAAAGCAGAGAGAGAGAGAGTGTGGAGCAGAAGTTGGCTTTCTTTCCCACTGCTTTCGCTGCTGATTTTGGTAATGAATTCGTGATATGCATGTGTACGCGCGAGCGTGTTCCACTCTATCTCCGCACTCCTCACGCTTCTCTCTCTCTCTCTCTAGCACAATGAGGCTTTTGTAATAGTTTGGCTCGAAGGATTCTGAATGCATAAATATCCAAGGGATGACTTCATCCATGAAGACGTCTGCCAGATTTTGATCTGTTGAATTAAACATTGCTGACTTGTTCCTTGGGATTTTTTTCTTAAGCTGAAAACACCTACATAACATTGCCGATCCTTCTTTTTTTTATTTTCTATTTAAAACTCGAGTCATAATGCTGGTCATGATGCAGACTCCTTTTGTCAAGTAATCTCATGTTTCAATAATAATACTGGCGCTCTGATTCTGTTTAGTTTGAGAGTTCTCGCCACACCGACGCAAAATCTGTCTTGGGATAAATACCTGTCATTTTCACATCCCACAAGATATGTTTTTGGCTTCTCTTCTGTCGAGAGAGGAAAATTGCCATTGTGTTTCGATTCGAGAGAATGTCGTAATTGTGGTTTTGGAATCCTGCTAAGGGTTGCGGAGGCTGGCTGATGGATTTTACTGCTTCTTATATAACCAAAATGTTACGTGTATATGTCCTCAGGAATATTCTGTTTCTGATCGGGATCGGAACTTTTAGATTTGAGCGGAAAATCATATTTTAATTGCAAGCTTACTGGAAGAGAAGAGTTTTGTTTTCACAAAATGTTTGAAATTTTGCAATCATTCCATAAGATTTTCACTCTGGGCATTATTTTGACCCACATAACTGCCTTCCTACTTTAATATACCCGTTCCTCCTGATTTAGTACCAGTAATGTTTTCGCAAATGTGATCTACTCTGTAATAAAGAACAGTTCGCGCCGAGAATGATTATTTAATGAGAGTGAGAAAAGTAGAATTTTAAATTGCGGTTACCTAAATCATTTTCAATTTGTCTTGGTTGAATAATACATTCACCAACTGGGCGCCTAATCCCAGTCACAAAATTAGCACCAAGCAAGGGAAATCACTTATTTATAGTGGCGGTGCTGGAGCTTGGGTTTAACCTAATGAGTTGTGCATTACAGAAACCAAGAATAAATGCATAGCCACTTTTGGAGTGAATGGAAGCATACATAATGTATGGTAACAATGTAATGTAACTTCTTGCAATTTCGTGGCTTGAATTGTATATCGTGTGTACCATATACCATTTTATCGTCTCGTATGGCTGGTTCTTTATAATGCCTTTTTTATAAAGTATAAATCCATAATACATGACACCTATTCTTAATGGAGAAAGTAGATCGGAGAAAGTAGTTGTGTACTTGAGGGGACATGTAACAAACATAAATCACTGCACTCGCCTGCTTCCTTTTCCGGTGCAGATACCAATGAATCTACATCCTCCATTCCCTGAGGAAAGTAAATGAAAATGAAAACCTAGTAGAGAGAAAATGGAGTAAAAATGTTTATTACATACGAATCGATCCGGAAAAAATAATATCATTAGATAGGTTTCTATACTCTTCAGATTGATATACTTTCACAACTTATATGCACTTTGGTATTTTGTACCGTCGTGTACAGTCACCAGTTGAGGAGTTTCTCATCAAACTCGCCAGTTCCGGGAATCATACTTGTATCATCATCATCATCATCACCAGGTGAATATTTTTGCTTTCGTCAGTTATTGGAGACAAGACAAGGACTCACAAGCCTGTGGCATGATACCGTCAGATTTAATATGAATTATGGAATCTGCTTGTCTATACCATATCATAAATTGTTCATTAGAAGCGTAATACGACAGAAGCACCGCTTACTACAAAATTCTCCTTCTGTAAGGTGATTTATTACGGGGAACGAGATCAAAAGGAAGAAAATGAGAAGCTAAAAATATCGTGAGGAGTGGGCTCGTGTTTTTTTACGTCCTGGAAAAAGGGTTTAAAAGGAAATTGCTTACGAATTTTTATATTGAAAATGTGACATGCATATATACACCTACGCGTCATACCAAAACCAGACTCAGTAGATTGAATATATTGGAAAAGGGTTTACGGGAAAAACGCGAGTAACAGGTTCGTCTTACATGCGGAGGAGTAATGTATGTACATCTACGAACATAAACTATTCTTATAGTCAAAGTAGCACAGCTCAATCACTTTTCCTCGAAGTTGAACACAAAAGTGTTAGTGACGTATGTATAGTGTTAGGTTTTGGTGCTTCTCCGTTCTCAATATTCAAGAGATTCATTTACAGTTTATTTTTAAATTTATGTAAGGCAAAAGGATTGAAGACAAGAGTACCGCATTACACACGTAACCTTCCCTATCAAATTTTAATCATATTAAATTAAAGTAGTTGGGTTGTATGTATTCAGGTAGTAAAATTACGCTCTCGTAACTGCAATTTGAGAAGGACGCTAAATTAGTTATGTGTAAGTTGTCCGTTATACCTATGCACACGGAGAGAAGTATACTTATGCATGCTTGGTAACTTCCATGAAATCGATCGCTTCAAATTCAACGTAATAAGCAGAACCAGCAAAACCCATATTATATTCCTTTTCAGAATTTAAGTGAACTTTTATGTATTGGGTAGAAGTACATGCATTCTTTCACCTTATTTAAACTTAAGCGATAGTATATCCAGAAAGCGAATTTATGTCATACTCAGGGTTATTCGATTTTTTAAAACAAATCAGCGATTAGGTTATTCGAAGCACTACTTGAGGTACATTTTCACTTCGAATATATTTGAGGGTGACTTGTATATTATTTGTGGGTATATGCGTAAATATGATTGCAAAAGCTTGAGTTGGATACATTTTGTGGATAAATCAGATTTACTTTTCAATGTACATGTATTAATAACGAGAAGAAAGGGGTAGAACACTCCTATGTATACATATGCATGGTATGCTACATGATGCAGATACGGAGCAAGATGAAACTTGCGTTTTCCTTCTACTTCCAAGTTTGGTTTGTGTCCGTGGCAGTTTACCAAGCAATTTAGTATTTTCACGGCTGGTTGCTTTCCCATCGCGGTTAAAAGAATTTGTAAAGAAAAGATCTCAGTGATTGAAGGAAAACGTTACTTTGAGAGAGAGCAAAAAAAAAGCAGGAATCTTGTTTAGGAAGAAATCGATGAATATAATGTTACAAGGTCTTCTCCATATCAGTACACAAACAAAACTTGTTTTCTGATCTCTTCTCAACAAAACAAGATCTCCATTACATAACAATACTGAATATGCATGGCGTAGAAGATGAGAAGGCTTTCATACAAAAAAAAACACTCCTGTTTTCTTGAACTTTGCTTGACGACATTGAGTTGCATAATGGGAAAACTTATCTAAAGTGCTTACGTTATGTAAGTATGTAAACGTAACTATCACTTTTTGTAGATGAATCTATACATGCTCTGCAAGTGCCGGTCCACAAACACCATGTTTAACTTTCACTCTTTTGTTCTGCTCTGTCTGTCAGGCGACGATGTATGAAAAAGCGACCTTGGAGGAGCAAAGCGGCATCAAAGTTGTTTTTTATATGTTTTCTCTCTGTCTCTCTCTCTCTCTTTCACTTTCATCACGCTGTCCCCGTCCCTTTTATGGTTCTTGATAGTACCATTAGATCCTCCCTGTCCTAATTTCGCTTGTTCCCTTTTTTATCGTTTGTGTCCGACAAGTTAAAACAAGAGCAGAAAAAAAATTCATGAGGAATGAGTATCCGTGAAAGATATATGGACCATTTGAGGGTATCTCTCTCTCTCTCTCTGAAACTTGTGCTCAAATTAAAGAATTTCCTTTCTTTCCCCCCAGAACGAGATCGCTTTGTTTTATGTTTCGTGTTGCCACACCACACAAGTACGATTGAGGATTGAGAAATGTCTGCCGAACCCCTTCTTTCTGCTCTAACTTGTTCTTGTACAGTAATCTCCACTGATGCCGTACTCTCTTTTTTGGACGATTTATGTTTGGCGAAGGAGCATGGAGAAATACATAAAATCAAAAACAGAGTTTTATACCTCCCTTGTCGTAAGAAGCAACGAAGGATTTTTAGTGTGGTGCATACACACATACATAAGTATGTATACACACGGCATATGTATATTCGCAAAATTGAACATGTCTAACATAGTACATGATATATACATATGTCTAGATATATTATTGTGCATAAATTGAAGAAATATTGCCAGACGAGATGACAAAGAAAGCATGCAAAGTACCTACTTCGTTATACGTAGGTGGAGATACGAAGTGGAAGCTCGAAAGGTGTTCGATGTGTTGCTGATTGGATGATGCACGTACACAGGAAGCCTTATAAGAGGCGTCAAATACATGTTCACTATTATGCCTCGTTCTAATATTTATATGCAGTCAAATCTCATTTCAAATATGGATATCACAAAAAACATCAAAGAATATGAGAAATTTCTGTGCTCCGCCACGATAAGAAAATGATATATGTATATATGCATATGACGCGAGCAAAGATTCTATCACGCCAAATTTTTATCAGTAAAACTTCCTCTTCATTTCTTCAATTTATTTGTAAGCGTACATCCGTACGGCCAGGCCAGGCCACACAAGTTTTGCCTTTCGTTACTTGGTTCGAGTGGGCGTTACTACTGTGTTTGAAAACCATTATAAGATATTTATTTGAACTTTGCTGTAATTATGTGAACCTTACTTTGAAGGCATTTGGAATGTGCAACTGAATTTATCATTTTATTCTGACTTCTGAAGTATTTAATAATTTCTTGTCTCCCCCATTATAAATATCTGGAGGAATACTAGAAAGAAACACAACATACATAAATACACATTCAAATGGCCCACATTGTAATTATATTATATTTCAGCTCATAAATAAGTGCTCCTAATGAAGAGCGCATTACAGTATTGCATATTATTTTTAATAGAATTGTTCAAGTGCCATTGTGAAACAGCAATGTTCCGCCTCTTCAAACAGTCAAGTTGGTCGTGGTCCTTATAGAAGTCTCTAAATATCTTGCTAATTGATCTTTTACTTGCGAAGCTTGGCTTGTGTAAACTTGAAAATGTTTAATTACTTCTTTTCCAGCGTCGCATTAGCAAACTAATGCTACGTTATTAGTTTCACTCGCACTGGCTTCTTACAATGAGTTTCAGTTTCTTCCAAGTTACGCTGTTTGAAAGATATGTAGAAGTAAATAGTACTTCTGAAGAGAATGCATATACGCATCTTTTATAAATAAAGAATGAGGAATTTTTTGAGACAAGATACTACGAAATGTACGTCAAAACAAGAAGCATAAAAAATTGGGACAAGAAGTTGAAGTACACGAGACTGTCTGCCGAAGCAGCCTACTCGGGAGTGTTTTATGTGAGACAGGGATTAAATGAAAAGCTTATATACTCTCAGGCTCAAATGCATACTAAAAGAAATATATTAGTACGCAATGCTGCTTCCTTTGCAACATTAGCAGGAGGAAGAAGAGCAGACACTGATGAGCTGCAAGAGAAAGTATTCCTCTGATGTGGAATGGAAGGGGAAAGGAAATGACTGCGAATGTAAAATATCAGCAGGAGATATTATGGAGATATGATCTTCTTAGATCATGGACAATGGTGAGGCATAATAATGTTTCATTTGTCTTTTTTGCTCATTTTTGAAACCCTACTTCGCTCAATTAACTCTCTCGTTTGTACGTTCCAGTCAGGGTGCGCAGCCGTACAGGGCAGAATTGTCAACTTGTAAACTTTCGAATTAGATTATTGCGACGTTTTTCCCAATCGCTTTCTTTCTCGTCATCTCTGCATTTCATTGGTACCAAAACCAAACATTGATGAATTGCTAACTTCAACGACGTTAACTAAGTCCTAGAAATTCATAATATTTATTAATTAAAACAGATGTGAGTTGTTGAAGATTTGAAGTTCGGTACGAATAGTATACTATTAACAGAATCAACATTTCATATTTTACCCATTTTCTGCGGCAGTATAGTAAGTCGATTATAAAAGTACATTTCCTTACACCATCTATCGCACACAATTTCCTCTTTCTCTTGAAATCATCGACTCAAGGGAGTGAATAGATTGAATGTGATCATATCAAAAATTACTTACAAGAAAACTTTCAAGTATGGAGCACATCCTCACACATATATTCTGTATAACTAACTGTATGCATATGTGCACTTGTGCTTTGCTTACTCGATGTCCTTTCACTGCGAAGCACATAGCACAACTCAAATCTGCTCCGTTAACCACACAAAGATGGATCTCTCAAAGCAGCCAGACATATAGTGCTTTTTTAGTTTTCTCAGAAGGAGAAAATAAAAACTATGTGTATATCAACCTACAGTCACTTTACAAGGCAACAAGACATTCTGAGAAGTGCTTTTAGAACTGACCGGCGTGACGTCACACTT
>JAQFZW010000499.1:0-56317 GCA_034687055.1 Heteromurus nitidus
CGCTGATTTTTGAACTTTTTTGCAGCGGAAGACAGGACAATTGGTGATAAGTCTCCAGACTTCTTTTTTTGATGAGTTTCAACAATGTGCTTGTAAATCGAGGACGGGTCATAGTGTTCAAATTTGCAGCTGTGGTAGCCAATGATTTTACAAAACTGAACCGGCCTGGAAAAGAAAACAATGTACAAGGTATGCTGCGTTAAATTTTTAATTATTTTAGTCATACTCCACTCCAGTCCAGATATTCATAACATACAACAAATAAAGTTTATCTTATCGACTAACCTGTATTTGCACAACTGGTAATGCTCCACCAGTTGTTTCTTCTTCACCACCACCTCGCAGCCGTCCACCTCATACCTGCACGGAGTGTCCACGAACTCCAGCAAAGTCTCCGCGAGCAGGTTTCGAAGGGGCGTGGTTCCGAACGGAACTCGACACTGAGGACAATTTGGAACAGTGGTGAGGCCGTTTCCACGTCGACACTGCTCACAAATTGTGTGTCCATTCTGGCACTGATATACTTTATCCTCTGGAATATCAAAGCATACTGGACATCGCAAATGATCCGCAGAAATGACAACGGAGGTGCCAGGTTTGATATCCATATCCATATTTTACGTATTGGAACTGGCGACTGGAACCCAAACCTCTGACCTCTTTACTGACCGACGACACTCCTCTATGTACTTTTTTGTTTAAAAAATCACTCGTATCTTTCTGGAATACATAAACAAACCCAAAGATTGTGTTGTAGATACCTCTCATGTTCTCATATACACTTTCTCAGAAGATTGTGCTTGGGTTTATATCATGACAATATTTACATGCATGTGGAAATCTCAACACATTTAATCTCGCATGAAAACGAACGGGTGAGTGAGTGCAACTGCATACGTAAGTAATACGTACAATGTACATTCGACATTCATATATGACATATGCATACGAAAAGTACTAATACTGGGCTGCTGTAGTCATAAAATGCATTTAATAATAGAATACCGAGTATCTACATCGTAATAATAATCTTTATCTTTACACCGAAGCAATGGAGAAATATAATTGGCTTGATGTCAACTTGTCAACACAGAACTAAATGCATGGGAAACGCATATACTCTCATTTTCTTATATAGCTGCGTTTATGTTTTGTGATATCTGTATCTGTAATACTGATGTGATAACAACGTTTCAAAGTCAAGAAAGCAAGGTACAAGGGGGTATGAATATACTACGTTATCAACAATCCAGTCTGTACAATCCATGTGTATCCCGTATCCCTCTTGAAATCAGTTTAGTATTACATTTAAAATGCACAGAACATCATCTTCAGTTCGGAGACCTTCCCGTCTAATAATACAGGTGGACGTAACGTAATATATGAACACGCCCAAGTCGAACAAAAGTCTTTGTCTCCGAATGCGTGCCCCACCACGTGATATCAAAATAATTAAGATCAATAACGGCTACGTTAGGGAAATACGTATACAACCAAGATTTTGCTTTTTCGTCAGTTATGACTCAAGACCAAACTTTAAGGAGTTAAACGGGAGTTTTTCCTCCAGCTTCGTAACCAGTTGTATTATTCAGACTTGCGATTTCATCAGCTTTGCAGTCATTTTCGAAGAAACAAATATATATGTACAAAAATTCCCTATTTACTAGCTTACAAAATTGTAATCAAAGAAGTATAAAGTATGCATACATTTTGATGTGATATGATATAAATAATTATTTTACAAAAACCTTTGGAATGCCTATAAAATCTACAAAGCTAATCATTTCAACTAAATCTAGTAGGGGAACATGCTCATGAATCTAAAATTCGAAACGATGAAAGGCAAGACGGTTTTTATCTACAATCTAATATCAATCAAGGTACATCCCTTTCCGTAACATTTTTGTGCATAATCTTTCGTTACATGATTTTATGCCAACTTTTATAAAGAGCGAGAGAGAGACCACCACAGTGACCACAGCGAATTTGAGGCTTTTGAGCTCTGTTCCACTCCACATGGGTATGCATTACCTAATTTGCATGAACTCGAACAAACTGTGTATACGATTTATGGAATGTTTGCAAGTGTATAAAATATACACAAGCGAATCGTATGCATACGAATTGTTCATTTTATGCATATCGGCAGGAGTGCATGTATTAAATACACTTTTGTTGTTAGGAAATTGATGCAAGTTGCAACAAGCGTGTATCAAGAGAAAGGAACGCATTTATTAGTTTGCTCTCTCCCAAAGTCCCAAACAACACAGACAGCGAAAGGTAATATTTTTGGAATTAATTAATTAAGTCGACCACCCAAGCCAGTTAACTTTAATCAGTGGTACGTTGTAAGTTCAAGATTCAACATTTGATATTGCAATTTCAAGTCACAAGTAGTAAATATTGATTGTGCATTTAATTTATCGCAAAAGTTGATTTAATTGTTTTGATTTAAAATATTTCAGGTTTGCAAGGCGGAAGCTGGGATTTCTTACGAACTGACTTGACTACCTGAATAAATACGTGTCATCTGACATCTGACCTGACCTGTGACCTGGCTGGGGGTGGAAGGACATCGAGATGGATTTGAGTCAAACTTTGGATGACTACATCAAGACGAAAGGAAGGAAAGTGATCAAGGATCGTCTTGGAGGTCAGCCGGAAAGTTTCGAAGACCACTCGAACTTGTCCCTTGAAGACATCATTCAGCAGGCGAAAAAGAAAACAGCAGTTTGCAAGGTGCCATGTGGAATTCCTCGGCGATGTAACATAAGAGTGAATATTCCTTCTCTGAACGAGGAAGATGACGTGGATGATGGAGATATAATTAAATCGATGACCCATGTCAAGGAGGATGTTCTGTACGACTTGGACGTGGAAGGAACTTTAGGAGTTCAGAAAACTTCCGGAGGACGTGGTCGAGGATGGCGACGCTTTGACCCAAATTCGGACGTGTTGAAATCTTTGGATCAAGTTGTCCATGACAGGGGAATCTTGAAGCCTCCGAAGTTACCGCCATGGGACGAAGATGAAGAAGATTTGCCAATTACTGGTCGGAATGCTAGAAGAATGGTGGATGAGGAAGAATTTGATGGAGCGTTAGCAGTGCAACGTTTAAGATCAACGGATTTACAGGCCCAGGTGGATCCCATGTCGAGCTCCCTAGACGAGGTTGTGAAGGCGCGAGGGATATCGAAAAAGGTAACAGCTTCTGATCAGTCTCATCAGAAAAACAAACGAGGAATGAAACGAGAAGCTAAGAAAACCGAGGTGGAGGAGGAACTTGAGGGGATGGAAATTTCAGAGGAGGTCAAACAACATCCAAAACGCCTTCGTTGGGCTAATAATTTTACGATGACTCCTTATCGTGCCGTTGGAATGCTAGCGGAATTACAAAAGGATTTGACAATTGAGCTGAAAATAGGGAAGCTTCCTGAGGACGTGGAATGCAAACCGGAAAGTGGGAAGTACTTGTGGCGTTGTATTATTTGCTCTGGTCCCATAAAAGGTCAATATATCATACATTAATATTAGTAAAAGTTACAAATAATACTAGTATTAAACATATGAAATTGGGTTCTTGTGTTATGTTGGATTTTCAGGTATTGGCGACAGTAGGAGGAAGGTCGTCGCACGTGAAATGGCTGCCAAGAATTTTTTGAGTTTGATTCAGCATGTGTATCCGGACGTAAAGATTGTCAAGTATGATTTGCCCGAGCTGTTCTTTGTTGACCCTCCGAGACTTTTTGACTGGGTGAAGAAGGCGGCTGAGGACCATTCGGTGGTTGCTACTTTTGAAATATCTATGCAGGCAGTTGATGATGATGTTGAGGAACAACCAGGGAAGTTTAGGCAACGGTGTGAGAATGTTTGCACTTACTATTTCGGAGAAAAGGAATATGTTGGTGAGATTAATAACTAATGGAAGTGGAAAACTTTTAATTTTGGTATATTCTAATGGCTGTTGTACCAATTAATTGTTCCTTTTGTGACAGCCAGTAGCGTCGAGTCCAGTGATTATGCAAGAATTGCTGCTGCTTGCAAAATCTATGAAGATTTGAAGGGTCAGAAGTTTCCACCCACAAAATATGATATGGGAGGTGATTGCGACTTGAATGTTGAGTACGAGTTCGAGGAAAGCGAAGCTTATCAGTTATTGGAAGGCAGTCAAATTCGGGTATGCTTATATGAAACACATTCAATATAAACTAAAATCAGAAAGCAGAAGTTAAAATTGTAGTCAGTGCATAATGATCGTAATTACATTTTTATTAGGGTGAAATTGACTCGGATTGTCCTCGAGGGATCGGGATACTTCAGGATGCTAAAAATAAAGGGTCGGACGAAGTCTTGCGTATAATAACCAGACAAAAGTTATCTGAAGGATTCAGGCAAGCAGAGAAGGATGATTACAACAGTCGTCGCTTGCTTCCGGTGAACATTTCGGATATTCAAAGCTCAGAATCAGTCAGTTCATCGCCAGAAGAAAAGAAGTCTGTTGGGGAAGGTAGTCTCAGTGAAAGTGAAATGGGGAAAGTTTCTCCCTCATCTGACGCTTTGATGATTGATGAATCTGGTGAGAAAGATGAAAAGGTTGAAACTGTCGACCGAAGTGTTGTTGGCTTGGGAAGGGGACGTGGTCGTGGCCGAATGGGAATAGTTCCTGTCATTTTCGACATATAAGAATAAGATGATCACATACCGGTGTGAGACATGAGAGAAATGTTTCCAGTTATTTGACGACACTCAAATATTATCTTTTATTTCCATTTCCATATTTGTTTCGTATTACTCAAAAAAATACAAAGTAGTATGTATATTTTGTAGTGGATAATGACCTTAGATAGGCAAGCCAAGTGGCTAGCTATTCACAAATAGAATTGTAATGAATATAAGAACGACTTCAAGAACTTTTAAGTTCATATTTTTGTTATTGGTATGAAGTTTATAATTAGGGTTGAATTCCTCATGGGCTTCTTTTGACATTTTTGTACCAGAATCCACGACTTAATTTTCCCGTGCGTAGTATGTAATGATTTTTATTGCTGTTTTCACCATGCAATAAAGTGTTATCTTTAAACAAAGGAAATCGTACAGGCTCAAATTAATCTGCTTTACATACGTATTGAATGAGTTTATACTTTTCAATTTGTTCGCCATTTTTCGTAAGCACGAGTAAAATCGTCCATCGTTGGGAAGGAAACGTTGCCTATATTCTGTATATCAAGTCAGCACCTGCGTCGAACATCCAATTCGCAAAAATATTGCAAAATTGACACGTGTAGTTCATTCCAGTCCTACGTGCAGTCGAATTGGGGTAATGGGTCCCATTTGGGTAACAGGTAGCATCCAAACGTCAATTTATGGTAATGGGTAAAATTAAAGAATTGGCTTTAGCAGAATAGCTGTAACACCTTTATCTTCATCTCCCAAGACCTCCTTCATCAATTGTCACTATAACCTTCATTCTTCGAGGTCGAGGTATCTTCAGATTCTGAATCTGTTTCACAAGTTTCACCCAAATAAAGACCGATTTCACAAATATCGCAGAAAAAACCTTGATTTCAACAAGAAATGCCACAATGCCAGGTAACATCCCTGCCATTAAGACAAAAACAATACGAATGCTTCCGGTAAGGCTTGCCGGATGAAAAAGGCTATCTTTCAAAACATCAATCAATCGACCAGAGGACAAGTAATAATTTCTCAAATAGTTCTCATGATAAACCAATAATCCCGATGTGTACAACGCTTTCATCCTCCTACCAATTTTGGGATGAATCCAATTCCACATTGTAAACCCAATGTCCACTGATGATAAGGAGTCCTTTCCAAACGATAGTGGAATCCGGAACATGTCATTATTCTGAGTATAAGCTGCATGAAATTTAATAAGAGTCGTTTCTTCTTGAACCAGAGCCAAATTTGAAGAACAATTGTAAAGGGCAGAAAGTCCAGAATACTCCATAAGGTTCTTATTATTATATCCGAAATCCATATGTTCAGGCAACATTTCGGAGTTATTCAGAATGAACTGGTCGTGCTTGGAGAGAAGTGAAATATCAACGTTTATTGGAAGGCGACCTATCATGCTGACGTACAAATCAGAAGCTGATGTCACAATGAACTTTTGATAATTGGATTCCCTGGTTTGATGTTCAAACTGATAGTAATGTACACCCCGGCCTTTGGAATTGAGCTCGTCATATTTTCTGAAAATGAGTTCCCTATCCACACTAAAATCGGTTTCGAACAAAACTGTTGCAGAGTACACCGAATAGTTATGGTCAACAAGTTCCTCAAACTTTTGAAAAGGAACAGGTGGGATGGGTGAAGCCAGCTTAGTGATATTGTCTCCTTTGTAAGCGTTACTTAATATTATAGTCATTAGCAAGTAAAGTCCAGCAATCATCCTTAAGGAAGGAATGTTTAAATATTTTCTAACTCGGGAATCGAAGCCGCCAGCTTCAATTATCGGTTCTAGACAAGCCATCAAAAAGTGTGGAAATAAGTTAAGACATGTGCAAAATTTCACTACTCCAGAAGTCATAAGAAAATTTGAAGCCACTAGAATGCCGATGTAAGCAAATGGCGTAATAAAACTGAAAAGAACTATAATCGCCCAAGTTGGAGGGTCATAAGCAGAGACCAACTCAAAAAAGGGAAGTCTTCCTTGCAAATGTCCACAGCTCGCAAATTTCAGCCGCTCTTGCTGAAATGGGAATTGAAATGGGTCCCTTGGACCGTCCTCCTGCATTTTAATGTATGGATAAATAAACCTCTCATTTTCGCCTTCATCACAGCCACAAGTTCCTGATGATCTTGACTTGCAGAAATATGAAAAATAATCTTTGCTTGTTCCATACGAACCCTCTGCGTTCTGATATGAAGAGTTTTCAAAAACAAGGTAGAGGAGCCTTTCGTGATCAAGCGAGGATGGTCGAGATCTCTCCTTAAACAGTCGTCTTCTTGATTCACGTTTCGGATATCGAAATGTATTCGCTTTATGCTTCGGAGAGAAATCAATGAGCTTCCAAATCAGATTGTTCACTGCCACCTTATCGTTCCACTCTGAAATCTGCCTAATTAGGAAATTCATTGTGCCCTGACTTGAGTCGTAAATTCTATAATGAAGGTTATCCAACTTAACGGGTTCCAGTGGGTCACATTTCTTGCAGTGATGGCACAATAAACGGACTTCGTTTATGAAGGCTGTAACTGGTGCCGAGGGTTCCCTCACTGAATCTGTAATCATGACCAATAGTTCCCAATTGGATGTAGCTGGAATTACATGGGTTCCTTCGAGCATGTACAGCACTCCATTTTTCCACGTTTTCACAATTTCTAAGTTGGCATCAGTGACAACAACGTCGAATCGCCATCTCGTCATGAATATTGTTTCAGAAAGAAGTTCTAGGTTCTCATTCCAGAAGTGTGAGTATGTTGAAGGTATCACAAGGCTATCAGGATTTCCGTTTATATCAACCTCATAAAAGTTGTAATCTCTGTTTTTTGAATCTCGTTTCTTGTAAATTGCTGTGGCCTTTGGGGGGTTGATGTATAAATGAGATTCACAAAGCCAGGGTCGTGTCTTACCAACATTTGTCGTCTCCTTCAGGCTTAATCCTGAAGATGTTTCGATTACATGGGGAAACATTTCGAAAGGAATAGTTTGTCTTATTGTTGACCCCGATTGGTCTTCCATACTAACACAATCGTACCTGGACAATACAACGGGATAATGAAATGGGAGAAAGTCAATACCTTCATAGTTCGTAATGTGAATCAAGCAGCCGGAAAATAGGTTGAGATAGTTTGGCAAATTCGTGATGAGCGGTGCTCTTGGAGATGTTTGAGCCGTTTGAGTGTGATACTGAGAACTAAACCGAATTTCATTGCGCTCATTCTGTGGAACTTCTGCCTGCAGTGTAGGCTTTTGTTGGATTATAATAAATAGGATGAAGAAGGATTTAATAGTGCTCGTAATCATTCTCTTGAATAAATGTAGGAGTGAGAATTTTAAAAATTTACGAACTATATGTTTTGTCTCTTTCACCAGATATAATGTACACAATGTTAGTAGAGAGTTTCGCTTTAGGTTGTTTTAAGAAAATAGATTGTTACTCACTAAATCTAAAGAAAGTATGACGTCCGAGGACAAAGATGTATGTAGGATTAACTTGTGTTTGCTATTCACACTTACATATATATTTGTTGAATACCTGAGATAAATTAAAACTCAAATTCATTATTACAAGGAAATAGCTTTTTTGATTGGAAATGGTGTAAGCATATACTTATCACATACACTATTACTAGTACGTGAAAGTAAAATTTTTATGAAGATCTACACACACGCTTCCAATACATCCCTAACTTAAAGAATTTTCCAATCTTTTCACCGATAGAAAACCGCAAGCGCATTTTTCCAAAGAATTATTACCACAGCCTTGATCACTGTTCGTATCCTCTTCAGACTCTGAATCAGCTCTCGAATGATCACTGATAAAACCTTAATTTCAACAAGAAATGCCACAATGCCAGGTAACATCCCTGCAATTACAACCATAAAAAGAATGCGAATACTTCCAGTGAGGCTTGCCGGGCGAAAAATGCTATCTTTCAAAACATCAGTCAATTGACCGGAAGAAAGGTAATAATTTATCAAATAGTTCTCATGATAAACCAATAATCCGGATGTGTACAACGTTTTCATCCTCTGAACAATTTTGTGATGAATCCAATTCCACATTCTAAACCCAATGTTCATCGATGCCAACGAATCCTTTCCAAATGACAGTGGAATCCGGAACATGTCATTATTTTGCGTATAAATCGAGTGGAATTTGGTAAGAGTTGTTTCTTCTTGAATTACGGCTATGTTTGAAGTACACTTGTACAGGACAGGAAGTCCCGAGTCTTTCCATTCCCTATCCGTATATCCTGTCAAGATGGAGTCTGGCATCATTTCGGAGTTATTTAGAATGAATTGATCCCGCTTGGAGAGAAGTGAGATGTCAACGTTTAATCCAAGGCGACCTACGATAGTGGCGTACAAATCAGAAGCTAATGTAACAATGAATTTCTTATACTTGGATTTCCTCTTTTGATGTTCAAACTGATAAAAATGTATCCCTCGGCCTTTGAAAGTCAGCTCGTCATATTTCCTTAGAATGAGTTCCATATCAACACTAAATTCGGTTTCGAACAAAGCCGTGGGAGAATACGCCGAATAGTTATGGTCAACAAGTTCTTCAAACTTTTGAAAGGGAACAGGTGGGATGGGAGAAATCAGCTTCGTAACATTATCCCCTTTGTAACCGTTACTTAAAATAATTGCCATTAGAAAATATAACCCAGCAATAATTCGAAGTGGGATCACGTTTAAATATTTTGCAATTCTAGGATCAAATGCACCTCCTTCAATTATCGGTCTCAAAGAAGCTATCACAAAGTGTGGAAACAAAATTCGACACATGTCAAATTTCACTACTCCAGAGTTCATAAGAAAACTCGACGCCACTAGAATCCCGATGTAAGCAAATGGCGTAAGAACGCTGAAGAAGAGTATTATAATGGCCCAAGTTGGAGGGTCATAAGCGGAAACCAAGTGAACAAATGGAAGTCTTCCTTGCAACTGCCCACAGCTCGCAAATTTCAGCCGCTCTTGCTGAAATGGGAATTGAAATGGGTCCCTTGGACCGTCCTCTACCATTTTAATGTATGGATAAATAAACCTCTCATTTTCGCCTTCATCACAGCCACAAGTTCCTGAAGATCTTTTCTTGCAGAAATATGAAAAATAATGTTTGCTTGTTCCGTAAGTGCCTTCGGCATTTTGGTAAGATGAGTTTTCTAAAACGAAATAGAGTAACCTCTCATGATCAAGCGAGGATGGTCGAGATCTCTCCTTAAACAGTCGTCTTCTTGACTCGTGAATCGGATATCGAAATGTATTTGTTTTCTTCTTCGAGTTCTTCGCTGAGAAATCAATCAGCTTCCAAATCAGATTGTTCACCGCCACCTTATCATTCCACACTGAAATCTGCCTAATTAGGGAGTTCATTGTGCCCTGACTGGAGTCGTAAATTCTATAATGAAGGTTATCCAACTTAACGGGTTCCAGTGGGTCACATTTCTTGCAATGATGGCACAATAAACGGACTTCCTTTATGAAGGCTGTAGCTGGCGTTCTTCGATTCTCCTTCACTGATTTTGTGGTCATGACCAATAGTTCCCAATTGGATGTAGCAGGAATTATATCTCTTCCTTGGAGCATATATAGGACTCCATTTCTCCATTCCTTCGTCATCTCGAAGTTTCTGTCAGCGACAAGAACATCGAATCGCCATCTCGTCATGAATACTGATTCGTAAGGAAAATTCAAGTTTTCATTCCAAAATTGGGCGTAATTTAAGGGTATTATAAGGTTATCAGGATTTCCGTTTATATCAACCTCATAAAAGTTGTAATCTCTGTTTTTAGATTCTCGTTCCTTGTAAATTGCTGTGGGCTTTGGGGGGTTAATGTATAAATGAGATTCACAAAGCCAGGGTGATGTCTTACCAACATTTGTCGTCTCCTTCAGGCTTAATCCTGAAGGTGTTTCGATTACATGGGGAAACATCTCGAATGGAATAATTTGGCTTATTATTGACCCCGATTGGTCTTCCATACTAACACAATCGTACCTGGACAATACAACGGGATAATGAAATGGGAGAAAGTCAATACCTTCATAGTTCGTAATGTGAATCAAACAGCCGGAAAATAGGTTGAGATAGTTTGGTAAATTCGTGATGAGTGGAGCTCTTGGAGATGTTTGAGCCGTTTTAGTGTGATACTGTGAGTAAAGACCAAATTCGTTGAGTCTATCCTGCGGAACGTCTGCCTGCAGTGTAGGCTTATGCAGCTTTATAATTACTAAGGTGAAGACTGATTTAATTACACTCAAAAGCATTCTCGATGTGACGATATTTCTCGAGAATTTTTTTAGCCAGAAAGGTGGTCAAGGTTAATAGTACGTTGTAGTTTTTATGAGCTACTTTTTTAAAAAGACAGTTCATTACATACTGAAAACTGAAGTTTATAAAGAAAGTACCATGCAACGAAAACGAGTAGTTGGTACACTGGTCCAATGGTTCCGAGGAAAACAACCGGATATTAACTATTTGGAACCTCTGAATGCCCACTGAAGTTGTGACATAAACATAAATCCATGTCGACTTGTTTTTCCAAACGAACTAGATATTTGTCGAATAGCTGAGCTGAATTAAAATTCATAACTCATTTCGACCAAATGGCTGTTTTGATTGATATGTCAATGTATAATATCCAATCCAGCAAGGCCAAAATCGGCATAAAACAGTTTGCTTGATTATGGTTCAGCAGTAAAAAATTCTTGTGCTTGCAATAATCATTTATTAAAACCATGCCAACAATTTAATGAAGTAAACTGCAAAGAAGAATATTTAATTACTTTTTGTTTGCTACTAAAACGACAGAAAATTCTAGTATGTGTAACATAAAACTATATTAATTACGAAAAACCTTAACCTCTAAAATCACTCTGATCAATAATGACGACCACCTTCATACTACGAAAGAACTTCAAACATTGAACCATCTTTAAAATGATCCCAGCTAAAATCCCAATTTCAACCGTGAATACCAAAATGCCAGGTAAAAGCCCAATCAGTACGAACAAGAACACAACGCGAATGCTTCCCGAGAGGCTTGACGAGCGAAAGATGTTGCTCTCGATGACATCAACCAATTGACCCGAAGCATAGTAATAATTCTTCAAAAAGTTATCATGATAATCTAATAAACCTGACGTGTACAACCCTTTCATCCTCTTAATTATTCTTTGGTCAACCCAGTTCCACATGTGTACCGAAATGATCATCGACGCCAACGTGTCCTTGCCGAAAGACAAGGGCGTGTCAAATTTATACTTGTGTTTGACATACTTTGCTTGGAACTGTGTTAGAATGGTTCCTTCTTGGACAACAGCAACGTTGGAGGTGCAATTGTAAAGTGCTGTCAACCCGTAGACATGATCCCAGCGCGAGTCCGCATTTTCCATTTCGGGTAGATTCGGGTTTGCTATCATCACCTCTGAGTGATCCAGGATAAATTTCTCGGATTCTGCTAAACCTTCTTTATCGTAACCTGTTGTTAAGAGGGAATGATTCAATTTCGAGTACAATTCAGAAAATATTAGTTCGTCCGCTTCATCCCCAGTCTCAAATTGAAATGTGTGAAACCCAGGCCCTCTACCGGTCTGCTCAATATATGCATCCCAAATCCAAAAATAGTTGCAATGAGAACAACTCCCTTTCGAAAGCCCTCTCGAATATACCGAATAGTTGTGGTCAACGAGTTCCTCAAACTTCTGGAAAGGAACAGGTGGAATGGGCGAAATCAACTTCGTTATGTTATCCCCTTTGTAGGCGTTACTCAAAATTATAGCCATCAGAAAATATAAGCCAGCAATCATCCGCACCGGAAGTACATTTAAATATTTGGCAATTCGGGAATCGAACGCGCCTCCTTCAATTAGCGGTCTTACAGACGCCATCACAAAGTGCGGAAATAACACTCGAGACATTTCAAGATTCATGACTTTTCCAGTGTTTGCTACCCAACTTGAAGCAACCAGAATGGCAGAGTAAACAAAAGGTGTCGATAAACCAAGGGATAAAATGACTCCCCAGGATGGAATGTCGTACGCAGATACCAGCTCCAAGAATGGAAGCGCTCTTGCTGGAACGGGAATTGGAAATATCGTCTAGGGTGGAACTCCTCGGTCGCAATGTACGAGTAAAGACGCCTCTCGTTCCCCTCAGAATCACAACCGCAGACATTCTGATCTTGTGAATTTGACAGTTCGTAATAACAGTATTGAGAATACATGCTCTTTTTCTTATACTTTTTCGCTGAAGTTCCCTCAGCATCCATGAACGTAGCATTTCCAAATACGAAGTAGAGAAGTCTTTCGTGATACAATGAGTTTGGCCGAACACGAGAGCTGAACAGGAGGGCTGTCGATGCATTCTCAGGATATTGGAAAACCCCAACTGGTGTCTCTGGAGAAAAACTAAGAAGCTTCCAAATGGTATTACTTGTTGACACTCTGTCGTTCCACGCCGAAATCTGCTCCACGAGGAACTCCAAGCTTCCTTCAATGGACTCATAAGACGAGTACTCAAGCTCGTGTAGTCGAACCTCTTTTAGCGGTTGACACATTTCACATTGATGACAGAGTAGGCGTACCTTCTCCACCAAGGCAGTGTTATGATGAGTTGACCTTGAACTCGACCCCAAGTTCTCAGTTTGTGTGAACATAATGAGTAGTTCCCAATTTGACGTAGCGGGCATTTCACGTCCATCCTCGAGCACGTTGAAAACACCCATCAGCCAAGGCTCCTTCATTTCAAACAGTTCGTCAACGACAAGAACGTCAAATCGCCACCTTGTCGAGATTATTGATGGAGTCAGAGCAGTATTTAGTCTATTCCAAAACTGGGAGTATGTTCGAGGGATCTCAAGTGCTCTGAAGTATCCTCGACGTGTCGATTTGTAAAAGTCGTCATATACAAGTTGAAGTTCTTCATCCCATGTAGAATCCGCTCTCGGGGGATAAATGTACAAATGCGACTCGCATAGCCAGGGGCGTGTCTTCGCACCGTTCTCCACAATTGGCCAAATGTCGTAAGGATCGTATTCCACTGGTTCATCTTTTGCTGGAACCTTCTCAAAAGGGTAGAGCAAACGGTCGATTGGGTAGCCCCTGTATTTCATACCAAGAGTGTCATACCTCGACAATACCACGGGATGAGGGGTAGGGAGAAAGTCGATACCTTCAAAGTTTATAATGTGAATAAGGCAACCGGAAAATAAGTTGAGGTAGTGGGCCAAGTTGGTGATCACTGAGGTTCTTGGGGAAAGCAGGAAGTCTTCCAGACGATATTGGGAATAAAGACGGTATGCTTCTTCTAATTCCTCTGGATATTTTCCTCTGATACTTTGAAGTTTATGAAAAATCATTAAAAGGACGAAGAATAAACGTTTACAGTTTAATGGAAACATGTTTTTGTGTAGGGATGCCCACGCGTTAAATATGTCAATAAGGACAAGGAGAGGCTTTTATCCTTGGTGAAAGTATGTATTATTACGCGGTCGCGTCTTTTCCATTTGAATTTTGAAAGGAAAATAGACACCGCCACCACACATGGAACATTCAAAAGCTGGCTTCCGCAAAATCGAAAATCAATTTTCGATTATTCTCTGCCAAATCCTAATTAAAAAACGAATATGTGTGGTTTGTTTAGAGGACATGTTATGTGAATGCCTTCCCAAATGGATTTCTGTAATAATTCAAAAATTCTCAACGGACTAACACCTACAGGATGGATTGCAGGAGAAAACAATGTGTCTAGTCTGAAAAGATAGCTAGTCAGTGTTGTGGTGTAGTAATCGTCATAAGTAAAAAAAACAAAATCTCAAACATGAAGGTTGTATATACTCTCTATATATTAGCTTCTTTGTTTTTCGTCGCGATAAAATATATATATGTCCTTTTCCGGTCTAATTTTTAGATATCCAAATGATAATGAGGTACGTGTAATCGAAAAAGCAACAGTTCCTCCGATATGTTTTTTCCTTGTATAAAAATATGTGCTAGTGGTGGAATTGGAACCCTTTTTGGAATATTTTCACACCTACCAAGTACACTACCAAGCGAGTATTGCTATATACAAAAGTTGACCAAGTTCGTAACTAAATAGTTCATATATTGTGAGATTCTACTTTCAATCAAAATGTTGCTGGAATCATTAAATAATCATTTTAAATAATTTCCACATAAACAGGTCTGCACGTTGATTGTATCGGTGTTCGAGTTTGCATATGACCTTGACCGACCGACCACCGACCTTGATCACCCCGACCCCGTCGCGATTATTTGTTTGCTTGACTGAATCTTGCGAGTTACATAATTGATTGGCATTTTGGCTAACATTGAAATTCACAACGTAAGAGACTTGTCAACTTCATGACTGATCTGAATCTTGAAAGAGTATATCCATTTTTCTCATCCTCATTCTGCTCCTCTTATCGTGATGTTACCAAGTGCATGAGTATATGGCACATGATTGCAACGTTTTGGTTTAGAGTGCATGTCATGCTAAATATGGTTAAAGTGTTATTCATACATCAACTATTACGATGATATGATTACATCAAGTTGCATTAAATGCATGATTAGCTGATCACGCCGCAGCTTCAGTGCTTATAAAGTTCATTACATAAAATTTGCTTTACTGGATAACTTTGTTATGTAAAGTAAAGTATTCAAGTGTATGGCCATTGCGTAGCTGCTCTCTGCTCTTTTAAATAAAATCATTCTCATTTTTATCAGCATTATTATCATAAGTCTACCGATAATGCTCATGTGCCGATATTGATCTGCTTATTCTGTTTACAACGAGAAAAAATCACGTAAACCTTTTCAGTCCATATTTAAATAAAGCAAAACTCAATCATTTATGGAATTGCTTTACTTAGCATTTAGCCAAGCATCCATCAACATCACATATAATATTTTGCGTATAAGTGAAGCCCCTAATTCTTCAAAATCCGAACCATGAGTCAAGTAGGGAAAGCAGCGTTGAGCTACTCCTTTTTAGGGAAGCGGGTCCTTGTCACTGGAGGAGGAATGGGTAAAGAGGATTTTTCAAGGTTTACGCTTACGTATCCTGGTATCCTATATTTGATAAATGTAAACTACAAAATTAAGAGATTTCCTGTGGATAATATTATTTAGGCCTTGGACGAACACTGGTTCAAAAACTGTACGAAGATGGTGCTCAAGTTTTCACCTTGGAAAGGGATCTTCCTCTCGTAGAAAAATTAAGGAAAGACTTTCCAAAAATTCGGGCTGAAAACGTAGACATTTCCAATTGGGCGGAGACGCAGAGAGTTATTGACAGCTTTGGTCCAATGGACCACTTGGTGAACAGCGCTGGAGTAATTAAGTTTGAAGGGTTTCTCAAGGTTAATGAAGAGTCATACTCAAAGTAAGTCACATAATATTATATTTTGTTGTTTCCGGTTTACATTGTCCATATTATTGAGAATATACTTTTTTGTGAAGGCAAGTGGACGTGAACCTGAAGGGAGTAGTCTGCACTACACAAGCCGTAGCTCGAGGAATGATTGAGAAGGGTACAGGGGGGACCATTGTTAGTGTCACTTCAATTGTGAGTGAGAAAACGTGTGAAATAGTAGATTCGTAATTTTTCAAAGCTATTTCTAAACATTCACCAATTAATTTTGGCTTTTAGGGTATTCACGTCCACGGCCCGGGATCCACAGTGTATTGCGCTTCTAAAGCAGCCGTGTTGGATCTAACTAAAGGCTTGGCTTTTGAACTTGGAAAGCATAATATCCGCGTGAACTGCGTGTCACCAGCTTGTATCGACACTCCCATGTTTAACGCAAATGTGGGCGAGTTGCCCGATGACTCATTTGTACATAGGCAGCCTCTTGCTGGAAGATGGCTCATCAAACCCGAAGAAGTCGCCGATAGCATTCTTTTTCTCCTGAGTCCACTCTCGTCGCTGACAACGGGAACGGAGATTCTAATTGATGGAGGCGTTGCGACCTGCTAAACTTTACATGGCAACAAAAATGATACGAATTACTAAGCTTCTCCTTGATTTTAAAATTTTTATCAGGCTTGTCATTGGAGAGCAGTTTTTAATTTATCCGAAAATTGTGAATTATTTGTACGTAAAATACAAACTAACAATAATTATTATTATTGTGAAACACAACTGGACAAAAAATAAAATTGGTCTCCTGTGTATAACCTTAAATCTCTTCCATACGCCATGTCGTTCTGGCTAACTGACGAATCAAAGATTTTGAAACTTTTCTCGGGTAAAATTGGAGGGATTACTAGTCATTCCATTCCAGACCTTCAAACAAGTATTTCTCAACTGGATACCCACGAAGCCTCAATACACTTGATGCAGACGGTTGATGACAGCTTCCAGAAGAAGCTTTCATGCAATGCAAATCGATACGTGAGCGAAGTTCTAAGCTGGCGACACAGGTATATAAAAATGACAATTGAGTATAATTGATACTATCAATTTATAATCCATTTCAAGATGGACCCGATCACTGCTCTGCTTGATGATGGCTGCCACACCTTGCGCAAGGCGGGTGTGATGGCATTATGTGAACTAATTTTAGTTTTAAATGTTTTACTGGTTTGAAGATTCTTACGACTGCGAAATTCAATGGCAATTACATTTGGGTCTGATGTTTATTTATCCTTGAAATTGGAAGGACACATGTTGAAAATTTTAAAAGACGTTTTTGGAGAAGATCTAGAGGTTCGCGTTGTCCTCACTGGCATGATAATTCGTATGACTGGTGCCTTACTGCCTACCGTATACTTTTACACTGATACTTTCACATCGAAAGGTAATAATGCACTGCAAACTGTGATCGACTTCACATTTTTATATCCTGAACTTGGATCGAAATGGAAATAAAATGGCTTAAAATGAACTTGTGTGTTGTTAACTCTAAAGAGATGAGAATTTCAGTGAATCCGAACACTCCCAGGCATCCCGTTGACAGTCTAGCTTACAATAGTGCAGTCATGGAAGATTGCTATTACGGAATCGCCCTCGGTGTCTGTCAGTATGGTGCTGTGACGCTTCCCCTTGAACAAATAGCTTCCGGGACTTCAGTCGAAGTAGAAGCCAAAATACGAGTCGAAGTTGCCATTTCCGGTTTCAATTCGCCCATGTTCCTGTTTCGGAATGCTAGTGTGATGACATCGCGCTTGAGCAAGGAGATTTTGGATGATGGAATTCATGCTGATTTGAAGATCATTGCAAGCAACGGGAAAGTCATTGAGGCTCACAAATGTTTCCTCGCTGGTTCGATTAAATTACGAATGCTAATTTTTTTTAAATAAGAAACGGAGAAAAATGAATCTGAATCAAATGTTTTATATGTTCGTAGCTCGAAGTCGAGTGTTCAGAGCCATGTTCCGAAACGACTGCAAAGAGTCTCTCAGCAATACAATCAAACTTACTGAGATGAGCGAAACAGGAGTGAAGGCCCTTCTCGCCTTTCTTTATTATGGTGACCTCGACGAAGCAGACAAAAAATCGGAAATCGCCCTAGAATTGTTCGAAGCTGGACACAAGTACGAGGTTCCCTCTTTGGAGGTAAGTGCGGGGCAGATTTTTCTCCGGCAGTCGAAGCAATGGACTGACGTTAGTGTTGCCCTTCGACTATTTACTTTCGCTGGAAGATTGGGGGAATACGAAGATATCAAAGCAAAAGCCGTCGACGTGATGAAATTGTGAGTATTTTACAACAATTTGGTGTGTAAATAAGTAATTGTGATTATGTAGAGACTTCTTCTAACCCATGATCCTAACGCGAAGCACGTTTTGTTTGGAATTTTAGAAAATTTGAGGAGCTGAAGTCAACGGAAGAATATAACGATCTCTTTCGGAGGGATCCTGTCTCAGCGAAGGACCTATGCTCACACTTATTCCTACGATAAATCTTGCAAGCGTTTATCTCGTTACTCTCTTTCATGTTTTTTTAATAATTTACTATAGTGCTACAAATTGTCGCCATATTTGTTTTCACGATTTGTTTCGGTTGGGAAGGGTGGATTTTTTATGGGTTTATATTATTATGTCGTTGTCGTTAAAAATAAACGCAATTGTGAAATGCTATTTTTGTATCCAAATATTTCAGCCCCAAATTATTTTCGCAAATAAATTCATGTGATGATATAATAACTCAGAAATAGGATAATCGAGATTATCACATTGATTCATCCTGAAAATCTCCATCCCCAACCAAAGGTTCCTCTGTGGTTTTGATCACTACCATCAAATTGCCCCGAGTCCCTGTAGCCGACCGTGCTCCTCCGCCCACACGTTCTTCGACTCTGTGGAACATACTCCCTTGCGAGAAATGGATGTGTAGTTTCATACGTTTGAGCCTGTGCAGTTCCCTGGATTTGACCTTGACCTGACGAGGAAAACGGTGATCTGGAACATATGCTCGTTTGTGGCAGATGCAATTGATCCATTTGAAGTTGTTCCCGGAGCTGAGGTGTCCAGTTCACATAATTATCTGATATTTGTGTCACACCCAATCCAGCAAGATGTGGAGGAGACGTTGCCACATTGTCAAAATGTTCATCGCTCCTTTAAAATGCATATAAATTTTGTGACAATCAAAAATGCTTGTTTAAAGGTGTGATCGCTTTTGTGTCAAACTGTAAATTTACCATGTGACATTGTCCACTCCAAGATATGTTCGTCCGTACTCTGGACTCGTTATCTCACTTCTGCAGAGGCTATAGCCTGAAAGCTTGGTGTGATACGCCAAAATGGCCATACACATTCTTTCAGGCAAGGAAAGAAGTAAAAGAATGGATGTTAGGAATACTGACCATACAAATAGAGGGGTTTGGTCCGAGGACATTCTTGGGGCTCGTATGTCAATAATATATACTTACTCTTGTCTCGTCGAAAACCCACCCACAACCGTTCCATTTGACCAGGTGTTATCATATTTACAATCTGCGTAAATATGAAGTACAAAATGACAATTCAAACAACGACTCACAAATATGTTATGTAACATATATTTACATGATTTTTTCACTTGCCAATGGTAAGGTGATCCCCAGGTTTGACAAGAATTTCTCGTGCCAGTAATCGGAATGGCTGGAACTGATTATTGTAATTATCGTCTTTCTCAAGCCATGGGAGCTCTTCATCACCTCTGAAGTGGCGGGCACGGATCCCCACACCTATTGATCAAATATGAAGGTTTCCAGTAAACGTGAAGAGCGACATAATAAGTGTCGAGATATGCTTGACCACGCCAACCTGAATGGTGAGTGTGAAGGTACACGGCAAAAACTGTGATTCCTTCTGGTGGCAATATTGTCCCCGTACAATCAGTTCCACAGTAGCTTACACTATGATGGTCTTTGGATGAAGGAGGAACAAGAATGGACGGCGACCCGGGTATGTGATGGCCGAGCGTAAGAAATGCAGCTTCATTTTTTCTTAAAATTCAAAAATTCATCCATGTATGCAATGTATATATATCTTGACGAATTTTGCATCGCTACAAACAAAAATTGAAGCAGTTTACCTGAGAGTACTCGTGTAGTAGATGTCATAATGTACGTCAATTTTTACATCGCTCAGTCTATCTGGATTGTCGTAATGAATTTGCATTGTATAGAACTCATCTGGTGATTCGCCAAGTGCAAGGCCTGCGTCATCGGGAAGAAACCAAATCTGGAGTAAAACGTTACCGATTATTTTTAGCTTAAGATGAGAGATGAGTAACTAAACCGAAAAAACCAATGCAAGTTAAATGTGTAGACATAAGTAGAAAGTACCTTCGCTCCAAGCGCAAAACCACCCGAAATCTCTGTACAATACTGGGTGGGGATTTGTCCCACAGGTTGTCCCAGGAAGTAGCACTGCTCCCCACTGTTGTTCAGATGAGGTCCGAAAAATTCGGCAGGATCTGTGTTTTGGGGTGGTGTGCAGCGGTAGAATATGACATGATGGACGTGTCGACGAGCCTCCTCGGGTTCGAAACGATGGCCGAACTTTCGATTTAAATAATGTGCATTAAATTTTTATATGATGCATGTTTGTACTAAAATTAAGTGTGGTTTGGAAGTATCGTTCTTACGCCAATGACATGATGCTTGCCCTGAAGTCGCGGAGCCTGATGTATGGTGCAAATATAGGAAGTATCTTGCGGAGTAAGCGTGTGCTGAGTTGTGATCGTCCAAACCTTAAGATCTTGTTCAGAATCAGAAGGTCGAAGTGACTGACCAGCTAAAAATGATGCCTCTTTGATGGGCCTTGGAACATATTCCAGATCGAGAAGATAGGCAGGATACTGCCCAAATTTTCCATATTGGAATTCTGCAGGATTGTCGCGATATCCGTAGGTCCAAATTAAATGTATAACGTCATGTTCCTAATGAATTAACATTTGAGTGAAAATGTCTCAAATGTCTGGTTGTGAGTTATAAATATATGAACTCTGGAATCGGTTGTGTATTGAACCTTACATCTATAGCGTAATCATGAAGATCATCGCAGGTGTCCCAAGCCCTTGAAAAGCTGAGGTGTGTATGTGTTTTATTTTCCAAGGCGGAATGAATCTCAAGATGACTATCTGAATGCTGTTTGAAAGTGTGAACTCGGATGTTTGTATCGTCGCTTCCGGCCAGGGTCGATCCGAAAATGTGTAAAATTATGGACAAGGCCATTGTTGGCCACAACAGAAATACTTTGGAACAGAGCATCTTTGATATGACGACTCAAGAATCAATGATATTGTTTGCACTTTGCACCTATTTTCAATCCTTTTATGTGTTCGGGTATTTATGGAATATGGTGTGTGCGCATTTATGTATACCTATGATCAGGATGCTCCGCGCTTATGAATGTTTACAGATGGAGGTAAGTAGTACGCCTTAGTCACTGACTTATGAGTCTCCAGTAATGCTTAACTGTCCATCCATCCTATCGATGGACACAATACAATAATTCTGCGCCATAAATTTCAATAATTTTATCATTTTGGTAGGATATCCTCTTGCCTAGATCCACGTAGATACTACAGAAAAATGTTAGAGAAATAAAAGTTTCTTGTGGTGCTCGGGTTAGGTTTTACATACGTCGATTAACATTAGGGAAGCGAGTATATGGGAAATGGCTTTTAATCAATATTTTCTTGTACAGTTATCTATAAGCATGACTTGTACAGATTGTGCACACGCACACATCAACAAAGTTTGTTATCAGATTTGTAATTATTACAATAATATAAGTTTGTACATCCCAAAACTATAAAAAATGAAGGCGATGGTCTAGGGGAACAATGCTGTATTTGTGTACTAATTAAAAGGTCATGCTTCGATGTCCAGTGTACATAATGTACCTAGTGTCAGGCGACAACACCCAATGTATTTGCTTAAAATGTTGAGGATTTTTCTTCATATAAAGCTGAGCACGGAATTTAAGGAAATGGAAACACGATGTGCGAACAATGCGAACATGTCTTGGACACCTTTATGAATGGCTATCTTCAGTCTTACAAGGAAGACGGGAAACATCAAACATCAGCATTTTTTTGTGGTCGGACCAAAAGGAACATGATTCGGAAATCTGCGCTGTATCTTTATCTATGGATAATCAATTAATTAATCCAAAAAAGTCAATAAATCAACTGCGTAACGAATTATTGTTTTAAATTTTATTTCTCTTAACAAAAATCTATTCATAAATAATTTAACGAAGATTTACAACTCTCTAACAGGGCTCCAGATAACGCGAAAGATTATCTGTGTGGATATTTTAACTGTAAAATATGTTTTAACAACGTTGGCTTAATTTAAGCTAAAAGACTAGGTTACACTTGAATATATTAAGAGTATATCAATAATAAAATGTCAATTTGGAGAATGTATAAACGTACAAAAAATAGGTTTACACTCTTCTTTCTAAATAGCATCTTTTACATATTGTGTACACCCGTACAACAGTATCGAAAGTTTGAAACGAAGGAATATCTTTCAAAAAATATACCAGTAAAATTTGTTGGTTTTATGTTTTAAGAGCATCTACCCACCACTGGAATTTGTATTTTCCACAAGCATCTTTAACTTAAGGAATCAGTCAAACTGGAGGAGCTCTGGATTTCACTGAATTGGTATCAACTGGTTGAGCACATTTTGCTGGAAGAGAGGACTGGAAATGGCTCGGGTGATTGTATGCTCATTATCCCCACTGCCAATAACCCTTTGTCCCCCTCTCACACTCATCGGGTCCACAATCACAGAGTGAACTGGCTCTGACGCCATATGAATGTGGTAGTCAGAACCTGTCGTCGTCTGCAATTGCTGATGTCTCAATCGCTGGGACTGATGTCTTGAAAAGATGGGCGGTAGCGCAAGAACAGGAAAGTGCCTTTGAGTTGCTTGCGACTGCATAATGTGATTGGAGTGATGATGTTGTGGAGGTGGGGGAGGACGAGGTCTTCGTCCTTGATGATGATTTCTTGGAGGAGTCTTCCTCATGAAAGGTCGTTGAGGTCGAAGATCCGGTCTCCTCATTCTCAAATGATTTTGTTGCCTTTGCCTATTCTCCTGGTGGTGTTGTTGCAGATGAGCTTCCTCGTGCTGATTCTTCTTGCGAACCATGTAAAATATAGGCGCACTTTCCGACGACTGTTGTTGCAACACACTTTCCAGCGTGGGTGGAACATACGAGGTGGTCGGCAATGGGAGCGCAGTCGCAGTCGAAGTAAAATCTTGAAGTCTAATAGGCTCCAATCCAGCCAAGAATATTCTTTGTTGGTTAGCTTCCTGATCGGGAACAGGTTGAACTGATACAATTCTCGTTGTGGTCGTTTCCAACGGATTTGGCAAATTTATTGCCGGAATGATTTGATTATAACTTCGAAGAGGTGGTGGAGAAGGAGTGGTCGTAGTTGTTGGCACGACTGGAGTGGACTCAATCCCGGTTTCCCTAGAATTGACATAGTCCACACTCGTGATGGGAATGTCGACAAAGTGTTGATAGCCCGGATATATTTGCTGCGTATGAACGATTTCTATTTGTGGCCTGTACGTTGTCGGAAACATTGTCATTGGCATTTTTGTCGTTGTCGTCATTGGAGTGGTGGAGGTGGTCGTTGGAATTGTTGTTGGAACAACGTAGGAAGGTTTTGGCCTGTAGATTTGCTCCTTCCGAATGATATTATGAATGAGCTTATTTGGAGCTGCGTTGTAAGTTTTCACAGGTCTTGGGCTAGGCTGTTGATGAGAGAGGTGCTTGTAGTGTCCCTTGATAATTGGGATGTGGAGACTGAACGCTGCTGTACTGTTGAATGTTTCAACTGGGCGGAATGTTGTCGCAGGAGGTGTCATCGTTGTATCTTGTTGAGTAGGCACAACATGATATGATAACTCAACATACTTTGGAGGTAGCTTCATTGGTTTCTTTGTCGTCTGAGCTGTAATCACACGAGGAGAATGAGTCCGGAACAAGTTTGATTGAACCTGAAGGATTGGTCTTGGAGGCGGTGGAAATGTGAAAGGTTCTAGTTTCGCAGTGGTGGTTGTCGTTGTTGTTGAAGGTGTTGTGGATGATGTGGTCGTGGAAGCTAAAGTTGTTGTTGTTGAAGGAGGAGCCAGTGTTGGCAAATTAAAAGTATGCTGGATCGACTTGGAAAAGGCTGCAATTGAATCCAGAGTATTTTGCCAGTTGTGATTCTCGTTCACGGTAAAAGGCAATTGCTGCAATTTATCCAATTCTTTGTAGGCTTGAGTAATACTCTGCTCTGTAGTTGTTGGAGGGGATGGTGGTGGTGGAGGAGGTGGAGGTAGTGATGCTTTCGTTGGTTTTGTTGTCGTCTGAGTGTGTACCACCACTGGTTTAGGAGTAGTCTTAGGTTGCCCCAAAATATCTTTGTTGTCATACTGCTCATGACTCTCTGGCTTCTTGTTCTTCCAATACTCCAAAATATATTCTGCGCCTTTCTCTGCAATTGCAATTGTCGCACTTTGAGTCCCTCCCACAGGGATACTTGGCATCACCGAAGCATCCACAACTCGCAGATTGTTCGACCCCAAAACTTTCAACTCGGAGTCGACCACAGCGTGTGGAGAATTCACAGGTCCCATTGTGCAAGATCCGCAGGGATTATGCAGGGACACTGTGTACTGCCTCACGTAACAATCCCAATACTCGTCACTCTTAAACTTGACACTTTCACAGCCAGGCAGTACTTCGTGGGTAAACTGCCCTCCTAAATTTTGAAATTTTGTCGTGCCCTCAACAACTTGCACGGCTTTCTTGACACCTTCCACCATCGTTTTGATGTCAAATTCCCAAGGGTCTTCCAAATATTTTGGATCAATGATGAGCGGCGCTGTGGGGTTCCTGCTTGCAAGACGAATTTCACCACGAGCATATGGTCTGCCAAGACTGACCACAATGTGGAAGGAGTGACGTCCTGCAGCGTGCTTGTAGTATTTCTTTAGCACGTCTTCTTGAAGACTGTACGCGTGGGCCATGTCGGTTGCGAAGTTGGTATGAACGGAAACTCCGTACAAGAGAAGTTGCAAGTCAGGCCAGCCTGTTTCCCCTCGTCTGGTAGCGAAGCTGGAGGAAATCAGACCTGTAGCTTGGAAGCCTGTAGTAGTCAGTGGGCCTTTGCCGAAGGTGCCATACTGGAAAAAACTGTTCGCAGTGACATCCCGATCGAAGAGGAAACTTAAAGGTTCTTTGATGAAGAAAGGGCCCAGATACACGGCTAAATGATCTTGAAGATTCCTCCCGACAGGAAGGTTCACAATCGGCTTCACCCCAACATCTTCCAAGTGTCTCTTCGGACCGATTCCGGAGAGTAAAAGGATCTTTGGGGACTCAACTGCGCCGGCGCATAGGACTATCTCGCGGTGGGCGTATACCGTATATTTCTTCCCGTGGCGGTCGTACTCCAAGCCGTAAGCACCGTGGTCATTTTTTCGGAGGAGCAGCTGTTAGAGTTATTTAAAATGTGTTTCAATGTGAGACACGTTATAACTTAAATAATTTTATTCCTTTGATGCCATTTGCATTCAGAAAGTCTGACATCATTCGTGGACAAGCCTTTTTTCATACGTGGACAAATCTTTAAGCTTCAGAGCAATAAATCGCTTGAAAAACTTTTACCTTTGTGACTGTCGCGAATTTTCTTATCGTCAAATTCTCACGTCTTTTGATCGTCTCCAAGAAGGTTTTGTACGTGGTTTGTTTTTCACCTCGTCTGATTGGGTAGTACAGCTCATCAAACCCTTTTTTGGGTAAAAAAAATCACATTCACATTCGTGAAATGCAGAAAGAAATTCGATACTAATAATTTGATTTTTTTATGCAAACAAAAAACAACTAACATACATAAAATATGCACGTTTTACTTTTAAATGTGGATGTGAATATGCAGGAAAAATGCAAACAAAAAATAACAATGATTTTTTCTACCTTCAGTGAAACGTCCATTGAGATCCACATTGTGATAGCCAAGTTCCTTGCCAGCCCACACGAATTCTGTGGCGAGTGGTCTATAATCAGGCAGCTGTATAGTCAGCTCACCACCTTCAGCACGGGCTTCAGCTATTTACAATCCCACAAAAGACAGCAATTTTTTATAAAAAAATATGACTTACTTTTCAACTTTTTTGTTATTCTGCAAACGTTTTCTTTAAAATAATGAAAATTGAGCATTTTTTGTTTGTAACACTATTCTACATACGATCTGTCGTATTCCCGAGGAAGTTTTCATGCCGCTGAAAATACGGGAGTAAATGATCATAATCCCAGCTCTTATCGCCGACGAGACGCGCCCAGTTATCAAAGTCCATTGGACTTCCTCTCAAATGCATCATAAAGTCTAGATTGCCACTCCCACCTAAACCTTTCCCACCTGACCAGCTTGACCTCTGGAGAGAACCCATGAAAGAAAAAAAAATCTCGCATATGAAAAACTTTATTTTTTAAAAATTTGAATGTTTTCTCCAGAAAATGTTTTATGAGTAATGCATTGCCACCTTGAACTGTGACAAAGTACTGGATCTCTTCTGCGCCACCGTTTTATGCATCCAATCCACTTCCGGCCTATTCACCAAATGACTAGCCAGCCCCGGCACATAAACCAACGGGTTCGGCTCTCCACCCGCTTCCAACACTAACACCGAATAGTATTCACTCAACCTATTGGCGACAACGGAGCCAGCCGTCCCACCGCCCACAATGATGAAATCAAAAGTGTCCACTTTGCTCTGCTCATTAGCATCCTGCATCTTATCCTGAGTTATGTCCCCTTTCTGCCAAGTCGCAAGCTGGATAGCTAGACTGGCCACAACCCCGTAGAGCACGGGTGTGAAGAGAACATTCAGTCCGGATCGGACTGTGTTCAAAACACCCATTTTGTAACCACTTTTCAATCACCACAAATTTACAAAAAAAAATTATTCCAACTCCAATACACCTCCACCACCTTCACGTGAAACACTATAAGTTCTTCTTCTTCGTCCACACTTTACGGAAATGAAGTTGAGGAAACAATAAATTTTTTCATATCATTTTTAATATTTCCGTTTGAAAGTTTATTTTTGGGGGAAGTTGAGCAACTTCAGGTTTACACTGGTATAGTGTGCATGCACTCCACTACATCACCGTGTCTGTTTGGTGTCATGCAAAAGATGATATGATATCAATGATAAGGGTATATGCTACAAAAGCAGCAGCAAAAACTAGCGTGTCTAACACGGCTCACTAAGTGTTGGGATTCCACCATGATTACATTCTGCACGAGAGGATGATTATGAGAATACAACTACAAATTGCAAAAGAGGAGACAAGACAAGAAAAGATATGTTCTCTTCTCTCTCTCTCTGAACCTCGTCAAGTGAAAAAGCAAAGCAGTTCCCCTCTCTAGAGCCGGTCGTCATGTCGTGTCGGCCAAGTCAAACGTGTCAATGTGCACACTAGCTCAGATTTCCCTTTGATTCCCTCACTTTATAACCTTCAATACAAAATTGTTATTCTTCACTGAACAACAAAAAATAGTAACAAGCTAACATGCAACACTTCCTTCCTTCCTTCCCTTTTCCTCTATAACCCACAGAGCATTGCCAACATAACCACACAGGACCCCTCGAGGGGAATACGTAACACCAGAAGATCTCTTAATGACTACTACGTCCGAGCAAACGAGACCGAGACAAGTCACCTCAGAAAAGCTCTTGAGGTAAAAAGATGGATGGATATGCCTCTTTGCACATATCTTGAGGCTCTCCTCACGTGGGAAATTATTTTCTTATTTTATGCGGATTACATGAATGTTACCGTTTCCCTTTTTGATATCACCACCATTTGAAATGCGATATCGCATGTGAGAAAATGTGAGCTTATAACTTTTTTTATTATAAAGTCATCATTATTAAAGCTGATATGTTATTGTTCAACAGCTCAGCAGTGCCATCGTCGTCATCATGTGCGGATTATGAATTTAATGTAATGTAGCTGTGACGAAAAGAACCACCTCGAGCGAGCACCAGTGTACTCAGAACAAAAAGCATCATCGTATAAATACTTACATCCTTTATATTGTTATGGCCAATGTTGTAACAAGTAAACTGAGGCATGAGACAATATTGATATTGAACGTATTTAATAGCATAGGAGAGATGGAAAAATATAAAAGGAGTGTAATTTTTTGGGTGTATAAAAACCACAAACAATGTAGGTTTCTGTTCTGTCTCTCTCCCTTTCTCAAGAGAGGAGGACGATTGAAAACGAAAGTGTTTTCTAGTGTGAGAGGAGAGTGAGGTTTGAGATCATGCATGCAGTTTTTTATATATGCAGAGTAGAGTGCATATATAATTCACCTTTATTGTTGGAGTAGTGATTTGCAAATGTGTGAGTACAAAACCTGATTGTTATGGATTTGTAATTGTAGCAGCATGCAAACTAACGCGAGGAACGAGAGTAGTTGTATCGTAGTGGTCATCAACTTGGGTTGGAGAAATACGTTAGAGAGAAGTAGTTTTGCATCTTTTTATAAGTAGGATTTTTTCTAGGCAAAGTGCACCACGGCATGCATAATGAATGTTGAATGTGGACGTGGACTGATGACGACTAGAAGAGCAACTTAACATTTTATGCATACATTTGTTTGTCTGATGGAAATGATGATTTTATTCGAATTCAATTACAATTTTTATTAATGTAGTGGTCCAAAGGGGTTGATAAGATTGATCTTGATGTTGTCAGCGAAATATCACTTTCGGCGGTGTGGTGTAAGGAGTAATCTTGTAAAAGCGGATCTAGGAAAAATGTGTGTGTGCACACATAGGATGCGCATGAGCGGATACAGTTCACAGGAAATATATAGGGAGTCTATATTACTACTATCAATGTGCATATCCGTCCGTTTGAACATATATTACAACATTTTTTTATAACCAAGTATTCTTCTGTTTCATTTTTTGTCGACGGGCTTCACTCATCCATTCTTGAAATCCGTAGGTACACAAACCGGATGACAGTTTACTCTTGTCTCTCTCTCGTTGTTGATACAAATAAGAATTTTTCTTTTTGAAACTTGATAATGCAAGGACGTCTAATGACTTTTTAGCGACCAAAGTGAGGAAGTAGTTCAATAGAACTGAGGTGTAATTACATCACATCACATCTTTATCACGCCGATCGTAAATGATTGGAGAATGCTCTTTTTGTTAACTACACAAAAGTATATTAGCAGAGTGGCTATATGAATTTTCGCCAGCTAATTTTTTCATGGATTTTTTTCACTCCTCGCATCGGCATCATTCATCATGGCTCTAATGTAAAAAATGTTTTTTTTTGCTGTGGTGAAGTATATTACTCTCGAGGCACAGGTGAAAAGCGGATGATTGTATTACCTCATGATCATCGTCATCATCCAAAGTGCATACATGCGGATATCTGTTTTTGAACGACTTTTAATGATCGAATTGTTTTCTTGTTTCCTTTTGGCGAATATGTGTATAATCGTGTATAATCATTCATTTTCATTGGAGATTGCTAGTCGGTCGGTGCCTAAATGGTGTGCCCTTTTTAAGGTTTCATTAGTTCAAAGGTACTTTTTCCCCTTGAGTGATAATAATGACGATGGTCAAATAGCATAAACATTATTATATTCCTTTTCACTTTTCCTCTCGTAGACAATACAGAATTATGATCTAATGAAGGATTCTAGAGAGAATTTTGGGATTAAGCGAGTGCTGCTCAAGTGAAGAAAATTTTTCATCTCTTTTGCTCACTGAAAGTTTGCAACTAATTTGGAGCAGACGGTATACAACGAGGAGACCATGATTAGAAGAAAAAAGTACCACAATTTGTTTTTCGAGAGGAAGGAAAAAATATTTTATGCCAACTTAAATTGGAGAAGAAATATAAATTCTGTGAGCAAAGAAGGGATATCATTTTTGTTGTACTTTCGTGCATGTTTTCCTTCGTTTTACATGGATTTCATGATTTTTTAGAAGCTTGTCTTTGTCTTGCGGCGTGGCAGATGGGATCTTTGCTTTGAACAAGGTACAAGGGTGAAAAACAATTCTTTTTATCGCGTTTCATGATTTGCTGAAAACAGTGAAGGACACACGATATGTGTAGGAGACCAGTTGCCAAAAACAAAATTGTTTAAATTTCATATTCATTTTTGATGACGCTATGTTCGGCTGTTGTGAACTGTCTTCACTCTGCCTGGTTTCCTCTCAGATCTTTTGAAGCCTTTCTTTGAATAGCATGTCAAAAATGAGCTTCTCTTTTTTCGCGTGTCAACTCTGAAGTGTTTCTCGTGATTCAAATTTATCATACAAGTACTTTAGGAGAAAATTTTTAAGAGGAAAAATATAACACGTTGTGCATATCCAATGAAGTCAGTTGAGGAAAAAGGGAATTTGAAAATGATGAAGACGTTTGCACAAAGGGATGGGGACAAGTGTGAAGTATGTGATTTGCATATGTTAGTCGTGCAAAGTTCAACTTGATTTGCTTAGTCGGAACATGAGGAAGAGTCGAAGTTCAGTTCTTTATTCTTCCTTCTGAAATATGAGATTTCTGTCTTTTTCCAAATGAAATCACATAAACCAATCATTATAGAAGATTTGTGACGGGAGAGAAAAATTTGTTTCGAGATGAATAATAAGAGGAGATTGCATATCGCCTTTTCTCCTATGCCGAATCAAAATGTTGAGATTCATCGTCGCCTTCTTCGAGTAGAGAATATAGCAAAGGAAAACTATATTTTGACTTATGACAAATGGCACACACCTGTTCTGTTTCAGAAATTGTCTGTAAAAGATAGCAAATATTTGCGCTTATGTCATGTCATTCATTTGTCAGTGTGATTGAGTTCGTGTGCAAAATGAATCATTAATTACAAAAAAAGTAGCTACATGTTTTATGTGCATTGTGCATACAATTGGCCATAGAAGGAAACGAATTTTCTTTTGTAATTAAGACGATACTTTGTGCTCAAATGATGTGTACTTTAATCATAATTTGATGCTTATGAAGATGGAAGATATACAAGTTTTTTGCGGGTGAAGTATAAACTAAAGGGTTAAAGGTCCGAATTCCACTTTTTGTTGAGGATACAAGAGAAAAATACAAAATGAAAATTAATATTTTTTGTCAATGAAGATATTGTTATTGTGTGTGTAGAAAGGACTGAAGAGGTAAAAAAATTACAAAATTTTACGATATACACAGACACGTAGGTTTTGCTACAGCACTACAGCACAAAAATATGGGAAATGAAATGTTGTCATGTTTTAGTGTGACCATAAACTTTACTGCCAACTTTACGAGGTCGTGTCATTTATGACTATGACTAAAAAAACATTCACACTTGTTTGTTACTGTGAGATAGTTTACAAAATCAGAGCAGAAAATGAGGCGTTCAGGTTTCAAATGATTATTTCGTAACGAACAAATTAACTTTCAATATGAAATGAAGACCGTTTTTGTCCAAAAGCCGTCTATAAATTATCAACATCTGCTCCCTCATCATATATTACGTATATATTCTACCATGTAATCTTCTTTCTGAGAATAGAAACTTCTTTTTTGATACTTTTCAAAGGAAAGTGAAATTGGCATTTTTTCTGACGTGTCATCAACAACATAACCATAAAAACACATATATTCCCAAGCCCACTTGAACCATTCTGCAACCTTTTTCGTTACACATTGTTGACGAATTTATAGGCAATGAATCGTTCAGGAAAAACACAATAGATCTGACCCTTCAATAATAACGAAAATTTTACTACCAAACCAGGATGCAGGATGTAGGCTTGGTTTTTGACAGAAATGTTACAATAAATATATGATAAGATTGAATTTGTATTTGGCAAAAATAGCAAACTAATATAACTTTCTGTTTTGCACATTTCAAATCACATGACAAATCGAAAATATATATAACCTACGCAGAAACGAAGACTGACAATGAGACAACTTTTGTATATATTATGCATATGTAGCCGGTTCTCAATCTCAATATTTTTTCAAATAAAAAATTCATTGTTACTACTACTCCTTATTACTTGTTCACTCCTCTCCAACGACTCCAACCCTTTCATTTTCACAACCATGTCATTTTCTCCACTTTTTGTGTAACAAGTTTTGTTCATCTCTGCCCAAGAACTTAACCGAAAAGGTGAATGTCACAGGGAACGCCTTAGAAGGTCAAACGATGTTTTTCACATGTGATAAAAAACGTTCATAAAATGTGTATTACAAACAAGTTGCATACATTATGAAAATATACAATGTACTTATATATTCATTCATTCCACTTAATCGCATAAAATATCTTTTGATTGTGCTCCTCTTTATCTTGATTGTTTATTGACAGGGAGTCTCAAAAAATTCTGGTCACTCTCATTGCTCATTCCATTTTCTCGAATCAGACTCATATAATTTCCTATGCTTCGCCAAACCTTTCACAAATTATAACAAAAATAGAAATTTCCCCCCATGAATGAAGCTAATCATACGTAAATTTATCTGTGAAAATTGTCTAATGACCAATTTCCACGTGCTGTTTGCAACCTGTGCCAGAAAAAGTTCTTTGATGTAGAGAAAATGATCAATGCGACACGCGTGTGCATGTGCATATATGTGACATGGCGGCGTACGTATGAATACACACGCGCTCATCATAAAAAATCACACACAATTGTGGGTGATCAATGATCATTTTGTATTTTGCGTGTTTCGGAAATTTTTTGAATGTATGTATACTTAATATGCAACAAACACAAATCTCACAAATTTTATTACCTTGTTTGTGCTCGCTCACTAATAAAGAATTTTTTTCTCGCAAAACACGCGAACACAATTATAGCAAATTCGGTACCTAAGTGCATCTCAAATTCACATAATTGTACCGTTGAAGTTTCGATTTTCATTTTTTGGGAGAAATTATTACTCACTGGTTATGTATATCTATCATTATCCTATCATCTCATCATAGTCATAAACTTGTATTCAATTTTGGATCTTTGAACCCTTTTATCCACAACATTCTCTGTCATATCTTCATCTTACGCTTTGAAAGTTTCTGGCATCCGGATGACAAAACTTTTTACTTTTCACGAGTCAACATCCGATTTTTCTCTGAAACGAAATCACGTTACAACAAACGATGATCATTAGCAATTGAAGAAAAATCTGCACACGTGACGTGTGCTCCTGCGCACGCACAAGTAAAATCCCTTATGCGTACATACAAGCTTTGTTACATTTTCCATACAATAATATCACGTAATCGCAATTAATTTAGAGGGAAAAGTGTTTTAAAAGACTAAATAATGTTTGGGGCTACTCCATTATGTCAGTCATGTTGTATATGAGGATGATGATACAGATTCAGAGAAAAATGATTACAGACAATAGAAATTTGTGTGATTTTTTTGCGGCTTGATGTAGTGCAACATCCTACAATCCTACGTCCCAATACGTGACGCTTTTACTCGTAATAGCTCTAACATCACTTTATTACCTGACTATATGTACGCACATGTATGCGAATTTAGTATAAATATATTATTGTGCACTTACGCACTTAGGTACGATTACACATGTCAGAAACTTTCAGCACATATTTGTCAGAAAGGAAAGGTATAAAATTGTCGAGTGAGAGAAGAGAATTACTTCGGTTAGACCTTTTAATTTCATAATTATGGCATGCCTTATTCAAATTATTACCGCATAACTTCATTTTCTTTACTCTCGAGATATATATTTTCCACCACTGAACGTCAACGTCAAGTGCAAGTCATTGAAATGGATATAATGCACAATTTATTAAAGTTGAGTGATTTTACTTTACCATCCTTTTCAGATTGAATTGAAATATGGGTGGAGGGGAAAGTGTCTCTTTTATATAAGTTCTCAAGACAAGGTACGCGTACAACCGGATTACGTGACTAAAAGGGTACACTTTTGATTCGAAACAATGATAGAACACAATTGCTAATAAATATATTGCGTGATGGCAATTAAACTTAATTGGTGCATACGAGCAAGAGAATCCGGTCTCTTCTTCAAACGCATATACTTATACTTAATATGGAAGTGCACACAAGAAAAAATATATATATGACTCATTTTAATAAAAGTATTTCATAAAAGGAAATAACAGAATTTTGACTGGTAAATGGTGAATAATGCATACCTTAAACTGATCCACGTAACTTGTCATATCAGCCAACGTACATAAGTGGAGGGATGGATGTGAACTTGTTGATTTGACAGGGAAAAGTCAAGCAAAGGGAATGAAAAGTGGATAAACTTCGTGTTGATAGCATTTCACAAAGGGCATTTAGAATGCAAATTGAGAGTGAATGTGGGGTCTAGGGTGCGATATTGATCATTGATCAATGAAGTGATTGGCTATTTCTTTTTTTAAAAACTTTCATTGGGTCAGGCAAGTACTTATTTTCTCGAAAAACCTCATGAATAAAAAAGAGTGAAGCTGATGAAAAAAGTAGTTTATACGTTTAATTTTAATTGTCTTTCTTGAAAATTTTTTGCTCATGCATTGAATTCTAAAATGGATTCTTATGGAATTGCGTCAAGTTCAATGTTGAAGCGCACAAGGATGTTTTTATGCTTTTATGCATACACTTTTACACGCAACGGATATGTTCATTGATTTTGCAACTCTAATTCGTATGCATAGGATGAAAGTTATGGCGCATGCGTGAACTATGACACAGTTAACGACTTAAAACGTTCGTAACAAGATTTCAAATTGTAAAACTTTTAATTTAACAACAATTAAACTTGTACTCCTTTGCACTTTGTTGTGTTTGCCATTCACAAGAGGTCCAATGTTGCAATTGGAATTTAAATGTGAATGACAAAGATGCTAACAAGACAAGTTTATAATCTCATCAACTCCATATTGAATGAGTACAGGAATGTCATAAGATGCAAATAAGAAATTTTCCCTTTCAGTAGATGACAATCAGAATTGTCTGCATTAGATTTCGATTGTTTTTTTTTTTGGGGGGGGGGCGATTAGTTCATTGTAACTGTAACATTACCTGTTGGTTTTATATAAGAAGTTGATTTTATGTACATGTATAGTGAGAAGTATCCTATAAAGGTGGACCTTGAACAATTATAAATTAAATTGTTGTGAATCTATCACCACTTAGGAGCAAATAGATACAATTACACATCGTATCATTGTTTTGGTTCAAGAACTTTTATTACAGGCAAACAAAGTATGTGTCGTAAAGTGATAATTATTGTAGAAAACTGTATACACATACATATGCAATATGCAAGGCGCGATCACATATAGACAGAAGCTACTCAACAGGTTCGATATGGAAAATGCGAGTATATTTCATATATTCGAAAATAATAATAATTGAAACCGGTAGCGATGAGTAGCGTCTGCTGGGTTGAGTAATTATGTGCCGAAGAAGCAATATATTAATAATTTTTTTCGAAGGGTACTTGTGTACATTTGAGTATACTGATATTATGCCCATCCATGATGCATGATGCCTATAAGTCTGAATCTGAATGAGTGAGATTGACTTGATATATCATAATTTCCTCACCTTTCCCCGTTCTCTGCTTATATAGTTAGATAAAGTTAGATATACATGTGGACGCACGAGTGAACAATTTATGACACTTAATAATTTTGATTGACCATCAAAGTATTTAGAAGGGATGGCCATATGCGTTGTTCGTTACACTTGTTCCGGCTTGATGGTTTAATAGAAGAAGGAGAAGTTTGACTGAAGGGATGGGATATGGGAAGGGTACCTAAGTGCCCAGGACAGGAGATAGTTAGGTGCATAAAATATTTAGCAGTTAGTAAATACAAACGATAAAAGCAATATATTCTAAAAATCTAGCCAGCATGAATTATCTCTAGAATGGGTACTTTGACCCCCTGCAAGTTACGAAGAATTACGAAGCGTTCTAATCATTGGTGAATTAATTATTAACCGAGCCAATTTTAACCTGACAAAACTGATCGGTCGGGGATAAATGAGACAAGTCAAGTATTAAGCTTATGAAGCCTCGACAAGAGGAGTTGACACCATTTATTTGTCAAACATGTAAAAAACATTAAGCAAAAATATTTCGATTGTTTTTCCTGTGTAATCAACAATTAGATGAGAATATTTAGGATATAGTTTATAGGAACTAATAAGGCTTATTATCATTTTCCAAAATGTTTTGCATGGGATAGTCCTCATTTCGAGGTAGCAATAGGTTATGCGCTTGCTTCATGTGCATAATAAACTGGCTTTTGTAGACATACACCTTCCCACATGGTTCACAGGGGAAAGCTAGTTTCGGACCGAAAACATCGGGACGAGGTCTCTGAGGAAGGTCGCTAACTAAATCGGGATGCTTTCTCCGCTGATGTCGTCGCAGGCGACTCTTTATCACCACGAATGAACAAAATTCACACTGGATCTTAAGGTCCTCCCTGTGAACTTCCGCATGGTGGATCAAGTGGAGTTTTGAAACGAAACCTTTTCCACATTCTGAGCATTGAAAATTCCTTTCCCCAGAGTGACTAAGAACGTGACTCTTAAAGAATGAGGTTTCACTTCGTATAAACTTTCGGTCACAAATTGGACACACGTATTTCGCTTTTGCGCTTTCTCTGAAATGTACAGCCTCTTGGTGGGCGGCTAATTTTTGCTTAGTGCCTGATCGTTTACCACAAATATCGCAGACGAAGCATTGACGCATCTCGAGGGGAATGTGGACTTTATTCGCGTGGTTAATAAATAATCTGTAGTTGTGAAAAATCTGGAAGGAAAAAATGTTTGCATTTGTTACAAATGGATTGTATCTAAAAGGTTAGAGAAAAGTCTAGATTGAGTTGTAGATACCTGATCGCACATGCCGCAAGGATATATATGTTTTGTAATAGCTGGTTTCGTCTCGTTCGTATCATTAGTGGGCACGGACTCCGCAAGTTTAGCACGTTTCTCCTCAATGTTTAGATGAGTTCTTCGATGCTTCAGTAAAACATTTTGCTTTTTAAAGATTCCACAAATTTCACACATCGTCAGTGGTTGTTGAGTAATCCCATGTTTCGTCTTGAGATGCGACTCAAATTTATTAAAATTGTTGGACTCGACGTAGTCATCACAGGGCCAGCAATAAAGTAGCAAAGTGGCACCAGCACCAGCTATTTGAAGAGGAAATGCCCTTTTCAATTTTTAAGAAACACAGCATAATTGCATTGGAAAATATCAAATATTTATACTTACTAATTCCCACATTGCGATGTACTTCTTTGATATGTTCTTTAATCCTGCTGATTACATCTTGGTCGGAAAAATATTCCATTCTTCCAGCAGAAAAATTACAATTGGGAAATTTGCAGGAGAGTTCAGTTGCTTCTTTCTTAATCTTGACATGAAGAAACATGTACGTGTTTGTGGATTGGTTGACGACATAAACTGGCTCGACTCCTTTTCGGGGTTTATGTCCACCTGGATTTTCAGTAGGGGTTTTTGAGTACGAAGAAGCCTTCTTTTCACCACGAGAGGACCCATCCTCAGGGGACGAATTCAAGTTTGGGGGTGCGCGTGCCGGCTTCGATTTCGTTGATTCCACGGATTTTGTTCTCATTTGATGAGACAACTGATGTTGAGTGATACGTTTCGCTGACATGCTGTCCCCGCAGATACCGCAAATAGCCAAAGGATACTTGGCATTGTCATGTGCAAATCTCAAATGTGTAACCAATGAGCTCTTATGATCCATCCATTCGTTACAAAGCCAACAGTAGTATTGTGGAACGCCCTTTGCACCTTATATTACGGAGTTCAATTATTATTAATGAAGCAATTTCATTCTGCTAGGCATCTTGATTGTGATTATCGGAATGCATAAAAATGTATGTATAGATACCAATTCGCTTGCAGCCTTTTCTATGAGTGTTTCGGATATGTTCTTTGATTTTTCCAAACACATTGCCATCCTCAAAGTCTCCCATTTCTCCAATTGAAAAGTCACACCAAGGGTGTTTGCAATGTAGTGAGCTGGATTCCCTCTGGAACTTTACATCCATGTACAGGTAAATTTCTAAGCTATCATTTAGGACGAAAACGGGCCGGAAGTTGACCGGAAGAGCTTTGCTTTCCTGTAGTATCCTCCTCGTCTTCCTATACGATGTAATTCTTGAATTAGAGGTTCGAAGCCTTGAAGATCTCCTCTTTCTGCAATAAAAATTTACCTTGCTTTTGAAAACCAAAACGGGAAGCCATTTAATTGTGCAAACATTTGCGTACTCACCCAGCGCGGGTTGGAGTGTACTCCGGTTCTTCGTCTGATTCTGAACTGCTACTGCTACAATCATGATTTTCCGATGGGCTACTAGTAGCGATACTACTTATACTGGGTTTATAGTCTGCGTCATCAATACTACGTTCATCTTCGGGGTCTAAGTTGTCGACAGATTCAGTCTCATCTCTTAATTCACCAGGCTGAAGCACCGAGCTGGCATACTCCTCTCTAACCACGGATTTTCCTTGTTTACGAAGTTTGTTCTTCACAGTGACTTCCTCGGAGTACTGCTTCGGATAACTTCTCTTTTTGGATCGCCCACTAGCATCAAGAGGTGCATAGTTAAATTGGTAATATGTTTTTAATAAGTTCGTATTAATTAATAATGAACATACAGGGTCCTTTCATCTGAAATTTTCTCCTCTTGCAAAGGATCTCGAGATTGCAGCGTTTCTGACAACCCTTCACCACATCTAAAAAATTAACAAAGTCGTTTAAAATGGTAAATAAGGGATGATGCTTCTATAAAACAATAATAGAAACATAAATTCTTGGAATTTCTTATACTTTATCATGATTGGACTGATCTGCTGGAGATTCACGAAACATTGTCGAGTCTTTACCCCCTTTCGTATTATGGGGGTGACCCCTCCCCATTGGTCATGGGGAACAATTTCTGATTGAAGAGCTTCATAGTTGGAAATGTTGGAATTCGGATCTTCATTATGTTCTTGTGGTTCATATAATTCCGTCTCGAGATTAGACACTTCTTCCAATTCGTCCACGCTTATAAATTCTAACCCCTTTTGATAATCTAGAGACCCACAAGAATTCAAAATTAACAAAATGTGACATCTGACAGAATTTACAATTGCAAATTATTGGCAATCTAAGCTCTATAACTTCGAACTTACTCCGGATAATTTCCTCTCGCAATTCCAGGCAGGCACTTACGGAATACTCCACATCTTCCGCCCGTTTCGTAGACTCCACAATGGAATGCTCTATTTTTCGAACATTTTGCTCCAAACAAGTCTGTAAAAGTGTAAAAGTAACTTAAATAAAAGTAACAATTATAGCTAACTAAATGAGCCTTTGAAGTATTTATTTACTACAATTAATTAGCAAATTATATAGTACTTACCCGAGTCTCCACCATCAGTTGATGTAATGACACCAACTTGCTCATCAAAATCCCACATTTCTCACAGCAAACAAATGACACAAAATCTCCCTTCAAATCCCAATTTTCCTCCGAAGTTAACTTGGATTCTACTTTTAATATATCACACATAACTGCCACACCCTTCAAGAAGACTTCCATCGACACACCAATGTCTTGTAACTGTGTTGCCTGTTCCAGCAGGTCATCTTCAACTGACACAATTCCAGAAGCACAGAAGACACAAATTCGTGATTTTATCGAAAATGCACCTGTCGACCCCATGCTTAAATGAGTGCTTTTATCAAATTATGCGTCAGTAAAATGTGTGTGTACAATCAGATTTCATTTTGAAAGCCTAGAATAATTAATTAAACTGGATTTTATTTTGGAAGTTTTGACATCCAGTCTCCTTCAATCCTCGCCACAACACACGAACCGATGGTTTACAGGTGACATGGGAAAAGTAAACATAAACAAACACTCGCTCGCTGCCTCCCAAAAAGTCTCAACTCAAACTGAGTGCATTCATGTGAGTTCATGTACTCACATCAATCTTTACATCAGGCAATCTACAACAACGGTGGTAAGCAAACAAATTTATGCTGCATGCCCGCAACAAAAGAACATAGAATTAAAAGATTAATCATTCACGATATAAATGAAAATTTATGAGGGTCTATGAGGAATTTATGAGGGTCTTAATTTGGTATATAGCCAACTTGTGTATGTGGGTTTGGGTTACTTACTTTAAATTAAGGATGTCGCTAAGGATAACTTCGGGAGATGAGCAAGATAAGAGAGGGATACAAAAGTCATAGAAAATGCTTATCATCAAAAGTTGGATTACATTTAAGTTCGAGCGAAACGCATCGAATATACCACTAGGTTTTGAAGGTTGAAGCCAATTTTGTTATTTTTTCTCTCGTAAACTCTGCAATTTCCACCAAACTATGAGAAGTTAACTATACGAATCAACAGGCAACATCATCTGTAAATTAGGATATGGGAAAGCTATTACAGATACTGTGCCACCCATGTATTGGAGCGACCCTGAGGATATTCTTTCACATTGTCGCATATCTCGTGAGAACCAAAATCCTAAGTTTTTACAGATATTTTCATATATACTTTTGAGCTAATTGCTATTCTCCACTTCAATTAAAGTTGTTAGAAGCAATCTCATTCTTCCTAATTGCAATCGGAAGCACCGGTTTCAGTTTTTGGCTATCCCGAGTCATCTTCCTCGTGACGAGATACCAACTGGGCGACGTTGGCCAAGCCTACATTTTCAGCTACGCCGTCGGATTTCTAGCTTCTTGGCGACAGGAAAGTCAGTGCGACTTGTTCAACCCTCAATTCCTTCAAGCGTCGAGCAGACGTTATCCGAAAATCTTTGGCTGTTTCAAATTCACCTTAGCTCTATCAGCATTTGTCACATGTCTCGGATATCTTTGCCACACCTACACAACCAAGTACCCACCTATACATCCCGACGACAACTTCGTGGTGGTGGATGATGGGGATAAGAGAAGCTTGACCAAAGAAGTCTTTCATCTTTTAAATGAGGGCGAATTGTACAGTAATGACATCCAGTTTCTCGCTGCACTTGGATTACTCGTCTCCATATACTCCAGATCGTTGGAAGCTTGCAGCCAATTCAACTGGAATAAAGTTGGCTTGGAGCAAGGTGGAGAACCCAAGACACCGGGCTGGATCATTTACTTGTTTTACTTTTGTGCCCTATTGGTATATGCTTCTTTCGCTAAATGTTATGTCAGCTAATTTATGTCTCTCATTTTATACAAAAAAACACCTCATCTTTTGCCTTAGGTTTTGGAATTAGTCCTTGCGGCAATCATATTTCTCCTTCTAACTGGACTGGCGATTGTAGTACAAGTTCTCCTCGACGTAGAGTGGATCTCGTTCGTAATCACTTGCGAAGCAGGTCTTATCCTTGGTCTCGGTTCCGGAGATTTGGAAATCAGAATGTCTGTGTTTGACGATTACTTCGAACACTTTGAGCCTTACTTTACGGTGGTAATGGATCCATAAAAGATATATTGCCAGCTGCCATAATTCTTTTTTTTTCTAAGAAATTTTAAACATAATTCCGCGACCAGATTCATTGGGATGTTCGTCAAAATGTTCTCGTCTTCTCACTCATCCCACTCGTCGCCCGATGGTACTTTGAAATGCAGTTTTCCGGAGATATGAAATCCCTCTTCAACTACACTTTTTATGTGGGATGTATCGCAGCGAGTTGCTTTTACTTCGCGAAGTGCCAACGGCTATTCGCATCTCTGATTCCTATCGATGAAATGCGCTTGTGGAGAAGTGGTCGAGTGCACCCCTCCCCAAGCCAAGAGAATATTGGTCCTGCCCTTCCTGAGGACTACAGAATTGGTACACCTTTCTGGTACTTTGCGCTATTCCGAGCGGCTGTTATCGGCTATTACTTTCCTTTCACTGGAAGCGATAGGACGGATGAACAAACGTCAATTTCGACTGGAACTTGTACAACACTCGTCAACAGAATCAGTGGCAATGATCCCAACAACAATTCTGAAAGTGGAGGACTAGCTCCTCAACATACATCCTCTGTACGTGGCTAATTTAGGTTAATCTATTGATTGAAAAGCTTTAATTGTCTTTCATTTAAGAAACAAAAATATCAGAAAAAATTAATGAAAAGTGTCCTTGTTTATATATGACACATTTCAGGGGCCACAAACGAGCCCAGTTGAGCAGTTCCTAGCCACTCCCACTTGTCCCAGATCTGTTTCCAACATCGAAAGATCGCAGGGAACTGTCTGCATAAATATTCCGATAGTTCCAACTTCGCCAAACCAGAATTCACATGAAATTGACGGTACGGAAGTAGCGGAAAATAATAATGATGGCAGCTGCATCAACGGTAATTGTTGTGTTATCCAAATGAGACCGCCGACTGAGTCTGCTCACTGTGATCCAGTTCAAGTTCATCTTGTGGAGGTAGACCTTTCTCCACCTGTCGTTGATCCGACTAAGATACTCCTTTCTTATCATAAGATACCTGAACAAGAAGAAGAGAAAGCGAAAGGATCTTCGACAACGAATGAAAAATCTGTTGGTGATAAGCTTATCCCTGTAAAGAGTTGTTCGTCACTGTCTCACATTCCCCAGATAAGGACTGAAGAAAATGATGTCGACTAATAATATATATACAATTACTATAATTAATGCCAACTCATTTAAATCGACTTAACGCAGATTACGACGAACGTCCAATTAAATACAATGTCACTTCTAATCAAAGTGATATTTGCTTTATTACAAAAAAAACTTTCAATTTGCACATTCATTTCTGAGAATTTGAGTTTTGTGTTTTACACAAGAACTAGAATTTTTCAAATGTAGCTGACAACAATTGGTGGAAGAATAGTGAAATAATGTTGAACGCTGGTCTGGCCAAAGGATCATGGACCCAGCAGGCTGACATAAGATTATATCTGGGGACAATAATGCATAATAAATTAAATCATTCTATCCAGCCAAATTCTTGTTCAATACTGAATGGATATGAAATTATTGGATGAAGTTCTCTTACATTCCTTCCGAAGCGAACTGAGGTTTTTCAGGCTGCTTCCCACTGTTTAAAATCGTGATATATTCTGTCAAGCAAGATGACATTGACATGTTTGGAGCGCGACCCATGCTAAATATTTCCCAAAGTGTAGAAGCATACGACCAAACTTCAGTCTTTTCGCAGAACTTGGTTGGAAGACCTTGATTCATGGAAGAGAGGCATTCCAATGCTGTCCACTGCCAGGATATTTTACCCTGATTTTGTAAAAAATAAAGTGTGTTATCATCGGACTGATGTAGCCAACTATATGTTTCGTAGGATTTTTATGTCTTTCCATACGGAGAGAAAAATAGGAGTGGCCGTATTATCTTTTTCCTGAAGCTCAGAAGCTAGGGTAAAATTTGTCAACTTGATTCTGGAAACTTTGACCAGGACCATGGACTTGGCTTGGAGATTTCCAAGCACAACATTTCGGTTGTGCAAATACTCCATAGCAGAGCCGAGCTGATATGCCCACTGCATCATGTTCAGGGTTGAGAAGGGTTCCAAGTTGAACTGTTTGGTTTCAAAGTTTTCGTACAAAGTCCCCCTAAGTTGGAATGAAATTGTTTCATGATTACATGTCACATTTTCTTGAGTTCTGATTAGTCAGCAAGAAGTAAAGTATAGATGACACTTGCATTCTTCGATTATCACCAGCTTTCCCACGGTGGCTTTGAGTGGAACCCGGCTCAACTCTTTCATTCTCGACCAAATTCTGGAAATTTTGCAGTTGATTGCTGAATGAGGTTCGCAGAAAATCGTCGAGTCTTCTAGCAGGATAATTTTCCAGTAATAGCATCACATTTCCTGGAAAAGTGCAACAATTTCACAGTTGAGTTTTCCTTTTCAACCAGAAAGTACGGATAAATATCATGAATGATTGTTACCCCTGTTCACATCTGACGAAGTACAACACAGCCCGAAAAACTGGAGAATGTGCTCATGATGTCCAATACTTGATATTAATTTCGCTTCCTTCACAAGTGCAATCATGTGCTTCTCCGTTCGGAAATTAGTTTTCAACAGTTTGACTGCAATTGGGCGTTTAAAGCTAACGGCAGTTTGGAGAAGCTGACCTTTCACGATGGAAGTCGAATCTTCGTATTCTATACAAGCTTCGTAATCTGGAAGGCATACAAATTTCAATCATAAACGGAATTAATATGACAAATGAAATCATCCTAAAATTTTCTTCAAAATCATGTAATTTTTTACCAATTTTGAATCTTTCTTGAGAAACGAAATGGTTCACGGAAAACGGAATATTCCAAATGATGCGTTTCACACTCGGGTTTTCCTCCTCAGAATGCGATTGCAAGGCTGCATATTGCAACCGTTTGGTTCCCGAATCGCCCTCATTCGTTTGGAGCTTCCGGAGGTCACGGACAAAGGCGACGATAACCACCGTCGCGTACACCTTGTACAAGTGGTAGAGGAGGAAGATTATAAATTCTGTGTTGAATATTGAGACAAGCTGTAGATCGCTCAGGTGAAAGCCATGGAATATGATTGTCGAAAAGCCGGCAATTGTTGAGAGAAAGGAGATGTAAAGGGATGCATTACATTTTCTTGAGTTTTCCTGGAAAAATGTTCCAAATGAATAAATAGTATAAAAATAAATTAATCAAGATCTAATAAATTCTGAACTTACTGTCGTGATTCCTCTGTAAAGTACTCCAGCTAAGAACAAGTTGACGATACTAATTGTAAGATAGGCTGTGAGAACTGGAATTCATCAAGAATAATAAAAATATTAAAATGTGTTTCGGACATGTTTTCGTCATGTCATATCAATTCGAACGTTTAGATCGCTAAATGTACCGTCCGGAATTGCGGTGGAAGAAAGAGGAACCTGTTCATTTCTGACGATAATTTCATTTTGGTTTCTAGCTGAGTTGATGAGTTGAAGAGATATGACCACGATGGAGAAAGTTGCGAATACCTGTATGAACAAATATTTTTATGATAAAAAACCTTGATTTTTCAGATGATTTAAAATACGAAATTAATCCGAAATTCGTACTAGATCAGCAATGGCCACACTGCGGGCTCCTTCGAAGAGTGAAAACCTCCCACATGGATTCATTTGTGAAGTAGAAGACTTCGTAAAACGCCCGATAATTTATGTAAAATTCATTTTAGTATATTTATTATTACTAAACAGCAATCGGTTAAATAAGGTTAAACAATTAATCAAAGTGGAACAACGGTTCTATACATTTCCATTATTTATATGAATGTAAAGTCAGCTTCCACTGAAGATTTCCTTCCAAAGAATTGTGTGGTTTATGTTTGTTGAATGTTACATATATATAAATCTGCGGTGAATGTGGCTTTGTTATAATATCATTAACTACATAATAGATATATTTTTGGCATTCATAAATGAGCCTGATGAGAAATGGAAAACAGTACGATTTACATGTATCGTGAATAAAATAGAACTCGACAAAGCATGACAAACTTGGAATTGGAATATACGAAATAAACCAAAGCTGACAACAAGATATGGAACTTACGACCCGATGTGCACTTTATTTTTCAGGTATTTCAGTATTTGAACTTACAATCAGTATCAGTAAAGAGTTTTTGAAAGGATGTATGATAATCTGAGATAGTGGAATCCAATGATAAAGAATGAGATCAAATATTTGTATGGAGCACCTATGACCTATGATTGATGATGCATGTGCCAAGCCGAACCATGCACTCTGGCAGAGAATTGGCCTATTGTGGCAGTATATGAATTTAGATGAATTAGTATATGGTATGATGTGATACTCCACCAAATGAAGACATTCTAGACGACTGTCCTTAATTTATTAAGTAAAACTGGAAATAAATTAAATGGTAAATGTACAGTCGTGGTCCAGTCCGCAAATCCTCCAAGACTGGTCGGGATCATTCAAGTTGCAGTCTCCGCTTCTCACCCAAGCGCCATCATGAGGACTTGCAACACGGAGACAGCGTCCACTAACCAAATGAGAGATTTGAAATTGGTCTACGGTCCCTTCCACGCGACGGAACGACCACGACTGGTAAGCATTGAGGGGGTTGCACTTATCAATCTCCAAAGTGTCGTAGTAGTCCCTTCCCGTAAATGGACAGTGGTCAATGGAACCAGCAAGACCAAGCATCATGTAGCCGTTGTCATATCCTTTGACGAAGGTGAACATTTCCTGTTCCAGCCCAGCAATGCTGTTTAATTAAATATGTGGATTTAATTAAGATTTTTCTTGGGGAAACCCCAAAATATTATTTTCTCTGAGATTTTTTCTTACTGTTTCACATCATGACATTCCCAAAGGACAATTTGGTCTCCTCCTCGCGCCCACCTGTCCGGGTTCTCAATTACAAGACACTTGCCAGAGGGAACGTGCCGAATCAATTTCACCTTGTCCAGGGTCGCTTCTTTGAAAGTGTGACCGAGAGAATTCACGGAATGAATATTATTGTTAATCACGGGCGGATCTGATGAGAGGACAATTTTTGAATCAGAGAAACAGGAAAAAATTAGGATGAAACATATTGTCGTTAGTGCTTTCATTTCTTTAGATTACAAAACAGGCTTCCTTTTCTAAATTTAATATGAAGGGACGCAAAGGATTCGAAAGGGCTTGTGGAGATGAGAAACTTGGGTGGTCGGATATCGGAATGATATGAGACTGCGCTGAAGTTAGTAAATGAGATACCATATAAATTACGGAATTAACCTAGATATTCAATGGCGAAAAATAGGCGGAATTAATTATGTGCATCGAAACAATGACCAAACCAGATGCTGGGAGAACAATGAAATGCGGGATTCATACTGCGTATATATTCACTTTTTGGGTTATATCTTCCATAATGTGGAACTAACCGAAATGATAATCAAACTAATGAACTAAAACGAGATTGCTTGTTGCTAATTACGCCTTTATTCCATGTCCGCTCATTTCCAACATAATAAATCCCAATTTCGACCTTTTGAAGTCATCTCGAGCTATCGCCGAGGCTATATAATACTTGGATCTGGGGCAAAGTTCTAATTTTTTAATTCTTAGGTTCTATACTGGAACAAAAAAACATTTTATGCGCACCCAAAAATTTCCGGTATTCATTTTCTCTGGTATGTCCCTTCACGTAAAATTTGATAAAATTAAAAATCTTTGTCGTAATGAATGATCTTTTCATAAGGCCTGGAGAAGAGAATAAAAGTATTTTGGAAGATTGTCTAATAAGGAAGATACCGCATTTGTGGTGTTGTACATTACAGATTCCAATTCATGTATTTCGTGATTGTGACTACGATATGATATCTGCATAGGTTTACCTCAGCGTATTCAGGACATGTTCCGTTCAGTATGAAAAGATTATGCATCAAACCAAATGATATTGTGCGCTTTGCGAATTCTTACAAATTATGCCGACGGCATGACGAAACGCTAATGACCGGCACAACGCACAACACCATTTTCATTGCCACAAAAGATTACTAATTGTCGCATGTAAGTAAATACATGTATGCGTCACAAATCGGATTGTTTCTGTTCTTCTTTTAGAGTTGTTCTTCGTTAGCATTAATAATCAGAGGAGTTCATGGTCATACCCAAATTCCAAACCATACACCCATAAGGGAACGAATGTTTTTAGCTGTAGCTCCGTATCTAATACTTACTTTGTCAATTTTATTTTGTTCGTTTACACTGTAAACTTAAACCTTCCATCTATTTTTATGCGTTACGTTTATTTTATGTATTCATTCGTATTTAAGTTCAAAAACAACTCACATATTGCCCATAAAAATGCAACTCAATATTTCAAGCCACACTCGTCATCTTATTCCAAGTCCAATTGTATTAACTAAGTGTGTATAATATGCGGTTTGTACAATCCTGCTGTTCTCATTTTCATTTCTAAAAGTTTCCACAAGCATATTATATGTATCTGATTCATCGAATGAGTAAATGCATGAGGAGAATGGAATTTGCGATAACATTTTTTGCCTAAATTCTCGTTTTTGGTGAAAATGAGTACATTCGGTATTAGTGACCATATCCGCATACTGCACATAAGTACGACTGGATGTTTTAGCAGGGATCTCTGTAATATGGACATCAATACTGGGATGGATAGGTTCATGAAAGTTTGAGGGTTTTGTGGTTCAAAATTCCTTTTCAGGTCAGAAACCACACCACTCGTTCCTTAAAAATTCATGTATGCAGGCATATTTATGGATATATGGTGTAGCGCATATAATATCAAACATTGACATGGGTGTGGTTAGAGATGCCGTTGTAACAGCACTGGCGTCCATATTTCAATGGATTGATGAGCTTGCGTTTCCTTTGGGACATGACCCAAAATTGGTATTGAATGAAAATGTTTGCCACTGTTCCACTTCCAAACGGCATAAAAATAGTTTGGCACGCATGCATAGATTTTAGGGTACGAGTACGTTAAAGTTTAATACTGATGAAATATTTATCAGGAAAGACGCTTGAAGATACATCAATGCTGACATAATAAAAGTTTTAATATATTATTGTGATCTCGACTGGTCAGTATGCTCAATATCACTTATTGTTCTCTCTCGTGCTGCCTTATCTTCCTTCTTAGGGCTATTCCAAGGTTGAACTTCCGTCGAGCAGAATAATACGAAGACAAGATTCCCGACAAAATCTCCAATCACTGGGATTAGGAAGACATACCGCCATCCGTTAATGGAATGCTATTCAATATTAGAATGAGATATGTAATCTTGTATCACGTCGAAAAAATCATTTAGTATATCATAAAGTATATAATATTATTAATATTTAATACACACATCACTATGCAGTATTAGCCCAGCCACAAACGGAGCTCCAAATCCGGATATATTAGCCATGGCGTTGATGATCCCTTCCAAAACTCCAGCGTAATTGGGTGAAATATCTATAGGATTGATTAGCATTCCTCCATACACGCCTCCATTGAACATACCGGAAAGCATAAAGCAGAAAATGGCAAGGGGTCGGTTGCAATCAGCCAAGATAAGGCATAGATAAGCAAACCCCGTTCCAGCCTGGCCAATTGTGTTACACAAGCGCCTCGAGACAAGAACCGATATCCACTTTCTTGAGATCATATAGTCGGATAGTCTTGTGACCACGTTGCAGAAGATCCACTGGCATAAGTATGGTGTTGCAGCAATATATGCGTTCTTTATAATTCAACATGCATATTCATCATAATTAAAATCTGTAAACGAACAGTAAAAGATAAAGATCAGTAAAAGCTATATTGCATCTTGCCTCATGAATGTTGAAATGGAGCACGGAATGGAGGTATTTGGGTCCTTCAGCTTTCAACGTGTTATGCCCCCACGTATTTGTAAAATGAGAAACAAATATCGCCCAAAAGGGAACCGAGGTGAGGATGCTTCTCCAGGGAATATCACGTATTTTTGAAGAAACCTGTTCCTCATCACTGGTTGCTTTGTCTGCATCGTCAATCGATGTTTCTTCAAGGTAGCTCAGCTCCTCTTTGGATATGGTTGGATGTTCCTGAGGACTGGAGTAAATGAGGAAGGACCACACAATGAACCATAAAATTGTCAGAATTCCTGGAGCATAGAATACTGCTGGCCAGCCAAAGGAGGTGATGAGGTGGCCTGAAATCACCATCGTCATCGCTGTTCCGAAAGGCATTCCGCTGAAGCAAAGCGTGGCAAGACTAGCTCGCTCATGTGGAAGAGTCCATCGGCCGAGGAGGACCGTGAATGCTGGAATAACGACGCCCTGTTGGCCATCAATATCATAAATGAATTAAAACATATTGTAATCATAACTTTTAGTAGAAAGGAGAAATTTCCTTAATTTTGAATCTGATGTTAACTTTGATGTAATCGCACTTCGCCGACACCTTGCAGTACACGAACTAGCATGACGAGAGTGCTGCCTCCAATCATCGCTGCTGATGGAAGGATTAAGGATAGTAGTCCAGCAAATAATAATCCTGAGCTGACGACCCACTTTGCCCCAAACCTTTGGGCTAGGACTCCTCCAGGAAATTGAGTTATCATGTAACCCCAGAAAAACGAACCTAAAATTAATCCTTGCTCCTTTTCATTCCACTGGAATACGGGAAGATCTTCATTAGTGTGTTCATCGAGCTCTTTTAATGTGGCTGTTTCGTTTATTGATGTAGTTGATGAGTTTGAGGATAACAGCTCTGGACAAATTCCATGATCATGCGAGGAAGTGCCGTTCATATGCTGAGTGAGATGAAGGGAGTTTTGGTCCGTCATTGCAACAATTGCAAGAGAAATGTTGAATCTGATGCAGTACATCAGGGCCATCCCTAAGAATCCCACGAAAGCTAGTATGTTCCGCTTTTGCCATTCTAAGGCTTGGAAAACAAAGAGAAATTTTTAAAAAGTGGATTCTTATAAAACTTACCGAAGGTTTTTCTTAATACCTGATGTAATACAAGACCTCTTCAACATTTCGGAAAATTGTAAAAAATGAAATTCTTAGGAGAGATTAACACTTTAGCACCACGACAGGCACACAGCACGCGATACAAAGTAAACATGAACGAAATAATGCATATTTCTTACAGGTAGTTTTGCTAATGGTTTGTTGACGCTATATTCATGACACAAACTACGCTGCCAATATTTAACCTGAACATACCCATGAGGTACTAACAGAACTAATTACTCCAACTAATTAGTATAGCTAAGTGAAAATATTTTATCAACAAATATGCCATCGGCAAATTTGTACAAAGAAGCTGTCATAGTTTGGACGATGAGTTCCAACTTAAATTTTCAAGCTTGTAATAATACGACGAAAATGGAAATGACGACGTTCTGAGGAAGGAATAAGACTTCATTCAAACAACCGACTAGACAACTGTGTAGACTAAAACTTTGAGAACGAACAATGTAAGTACATAATAAAAGATATCAAACAAGTGCATCTATATGCAATGATGAACTAGAAGTGATTACAATTACACACAGTACAACTATCCTAAAAGTATTAAATACACGTCATAAGACATCCGAAGGATCGAATTAAGTTGACAAAGGTTAATTGTAAAATTTTAATCATATATACGCCAGGTTAATCGTTAATACGCACGTTACATTACATTACAAATACATACACCAAGGATAAAAAGACAATAATTGTAAATATATGAAAATTACAATGGTTAGAAACATCGTTAAGTGGAATTATTGTGAATAAAAAAAGGAAAAAGTAAAACAATAGCGTAGGAATCCTTATGGAGCAACTGCGGGGCTCTTATTAGGTGCTGCGATGCGATTCTTAAAATATTTGCGCTGTTTACCTCCTTCGTCATCATTCTTCCTCTGCAATATAATGTATTTTTCATGTGCCTCAGTTCGTAATACAAAAATGATTAAAGTTTAAAAAATCTTGATAGTTTAATAAATACCTGTGGAGGATCCATCGATGGTTTGTAAGGTTCAGCCTTCTCACCGGTCAACTTCATTCGCTTTGAAGTATTCTGCAAAAGAGAAAGAGAAAATTTAAGCTGTTCCTATTTAAGTAATACGTGGCATTTAAGATCATATTCCCTTTACAACGCATACCCCTTTCGCCTGTGGAATATAAATATCTCCAGAAGAATCGGTCTCAGATTCTGAACTAATCAAGAAGTCTGCAATCGAGGTTTCTCCAAAGGTAACATTCTTGCTCCTGGTGTCAGTTGAACTTTCGTCTTTAGATCGCTTTAAGATGCTTCTTCGAGATTTATCTTCAACAGAACGGGTCGGTGTAATGAGTCCACTTCCTGTGGCAGAAGGACGAGGTAACGGGGATGGTAGAGCTCTTTGAGGTGCAGTTACCTGGTATTCTTGAGAAGGAGTAACCCTAGCTCGGGCCCTCGAAGGGTCGCTGGGAGGAAGTAGTACAGGTCGAACACCAACTTCTTCAACTAATTTCGAGATTGCTAACTTTTGCTCGTGGTATCGTTTATTCAAAGCTTTTAATTCGCGTTTACAAAAATCGCTTTCCCGTTTCTATAAAAAACCAAGTAGTCGACAACAACATTATTAAGTTCAAAAATAGATCATAAGAAAACAATTTTAAATCCAACTACCTACCTCGTCTTGCATTTTTTGGTCGTGTTCCTCAATCAGCCTTTCCTTCTCCGTCTCGAAATTATGCTCGTTTTCCTCCAGTTTAGACTTATATTCTTCCAAATCCGCCACCAAGGAACCGTTTTTAGATTCAACATCTTTCAAGGTTATCTTTGCTGACTTCAGTTCAGCTTCCACAGTCATAAGTTTGTCATTTGAAAGACGCAATTCCTCGTTCTGCAAATAAAATAAGGAACTTGTTGATTGGGAGGTATTACGTTATGATGGCTTGCACTGTTCATATTGTGAAAATATTGAATTACATACCAGTTCATCGCAACTGCGTGCAAGCTTGGATTTTTCTTCCAAAATGTCTTTCTCTTTCTCGAGCATTAAACATTTCATCTCCTCCGAGTCTTTCACAACCTGGTCATACTTCTTCATAAGTTCCGTAAGTTCGTCCTTGACGGTATCATATTTTGTTTTTTCTGCCATCAGATCGCTTTCAAATTGCATCAGATTTGCTTTCTGTGGGTAAAAGGGTAACGTATTGTAGGTAAATCATTAATTGTAACACTCATCATGATACGGTATAGTCACTCAATTTATATAAAAAGAAAACCCATAAATAATGAATTAATATCAAAATTACCAAATCATCTACTTGTTTATCGTAAGAAGTGACTAATGTCAGCTTCTCGACAACATGACCTGCTGCCTGTTGATCCATCAATGCCTTACTTGCAGCAAGTTCTTGCTGCATAGAATCAGCTTTCAGTTGACCCTCTTGGATGGACCTTTGAAGATTCTTGCATTCAACTTTCTTCAGATCGTGATCAATAGTGAGGCGTTCGAGCTGGTCTTTCTAAACATTTGAAACAATACAAGAAAATGAATGAATTCTACTTTCGAAGTCAACCACAGCGGAACGATTCAAAAGAAGCTTTACCAATCCAGTAATTTCATCCACATATTGATCCTGCATAATTTGTTTTTCAGTAGCAAATTTGGCTGCTTCGGTCTGAAGCGTGGCCTTCGCCTCATCCAATTCTTCACTTGAAGTCTTGCATCGTTCTTCCAAATCCAGACTGAGCTTAGTCAACTCAGCATATTGATTCTGCATAGTTTGCTTTTCAATAGCGAAGTCGACAGTTGTGGTCTGAAGCATGGCCTTCACTTCATCCAGTGCTTCATTTGAAGTCCTGCATCTTTCTTCTAAATCCAGACTGATCTTAGTCAACTGAGCATATTGATTCTGCATAGTTTGCTTTTCAATAGTGAAGTCAGCCGTCTTAGTGTGAAGCACAGCCTTCAACTCCGTCAACTCTTCATTTAAAGTTTTGCATCTTCCTTCCAAGTCCAGGCACAACGTCCTAAAATGTACACTTTGTCGTTTCTCCGCCTCCAAATCGGTCAGGCATAACTTATACTCGCACTCCTAGAAATATGCCACCAAAGTCTTCAATTAAATGTCAATTCAACAAACCAAAAGAAATTGCAGCAAAGCCTTCATCCTAGCGCAATTAAGCATGTGCGCAAATTAAATTAAAATGATTTACCAAATTAGCAAAATCCGCATCACACTTCTCGAGTCGAGCTACTTTATCAATCAATTCCTTGTCCTTCTTCTCGATTATCATTCTGGCTTCATTGGCATCCTTGACTGAAGACTGAATGCTTTCGCGCAGCTTCTGAATGGTGGTGGTTAAGGCGTCGTTCTTGCCTTTCGTAGCATCAATCCACTTCAGCAGTTGGTTCTGCCTACACTTCAAAGCAACGATGAATTTTTCATGGTTTTCATTCCTTGTACACATGTTCCCCTCGAGCTGTTCAAACCCTGCGATTGCGTCAATGATGATTTGCTGCTTTTGTTCGACGGTAGCAATTCTGAAATTAGACCCAAACCAAATAAATATTAATTAATTACATCGCGCGCTACCTCATTCATACATTACACCTTATTTACAAATTCCTGGGACACAATATTACATTAATTTTGATTTAGTTTTACTTACAAAGCATCTAATACCACCTTGCTCTTTTCACTTTCCTCGTGTATCTTAAGAAGCCGCCGATTTTCCGACATCACATCCTGATTGTCGGCGCTTAATTTTTGTAGACTGTCACGACTTTGTCCTAACTGATGTTTAAGATCTTCGATTTGCTGCTCGTAGCCCAGTTTATCCTTGCTAAAATTCCGAATTGCTGCCTCCACCGATTCATAAGCAGCATTAAAGGAATCTCGGGAGGGGTGACCTTCCATCATTTGTTGTGACCCCTTGGAAGTTCCAGCCCCAGCTCCGCCTTCTTCAACTACTACAACAGCAAAGTTACCTTCTCCTTGACCTTGCGACATCTTCTCCAATAAACCAAATCCAAGGTCGACTTCCAAGGTTCCAACTTCCTGTTCCTCTAGCAGGTTGAACAGCGACCTTCAACCTTCTGACTTCCACACCACTTCCAACTCTTTCCAACCAATGCGCCAAAACAACAGAAAATTACTGCTTCAACTCAACTACAAATGACAAATTACTTTTTGCACTCGCACTACCAAAAATTACCCTATAAATTACCAACAATTAGCAAATTATTCACAAAAATTTAAATGCGCTCTTCTGTGCTGAAGATGAAGACAAAAACAAATTAAATTGACGATTGACATTTGCCAAAATTCAACTTTCTGAAAAAATGAATTTCTGTCAAAAGTGCTTCGAGCAAATGCCAGTTTTGTTGTCAAACACAAGAAAAACAACAAAGCACCCAAACAAACAGAGAATCCGTTCACAATGAACTACACATGAACTCGTCTCGTTCGTCCTTCCGCATTCCGTTTTACTTTCTCGAGTGCGTTATGAACAGTCCGAAAGTGCATAAGAGAAGAGGATATTATGCAAATGAGGTAAAAGCTTTCTACCACCAGCAAGAGTATCTACAAGATGAGGACGAGGTAACAAAGAGAAAGGAACGGTGCATATGAAAAAGCATTCCAAAAACATGTATATAAAGTTGGTAACTCGTTCTTTGTCCTTTATTTCTCTGCGTTATCCGCGTCACATTTTGTTAAATATTTATCATTTTGCAAAATGTTCATTTTTAACTCTAAATCCAATTATTATTTAATGACAGCAAGATGAGATGTGGCGGTGATGTATATAAACTTGAAACTTTATAATTTTTTTACTATTAAATTCAATCCTCATCTTAAACTGCGCATTATTAGCCTTTTGCCTCGACTCGACACACGTACCTAATTATAATTAACTCTAAAACTAATTTAATTACGTTTTAATTGCTCACGGAAAAGAGATTGAAATCTTTGATTAGCATTTGACTGTTTAATCATCGTAAAATGACATGTCAATAACAACAATAATTTATGCTTTAGGTAAATAGTCTCAAGAAGTCATATATTATATATTCTTAATTATAATTAAGATAAATATCAATTTTATGCGTTTTCTCTTCCTAATTAAAGCTACTTTAAACGTTTTTTTCCTACAGCAGAAATTTGTCTTCTAAATAGTCTCTCTAATTATATAACTCTAATTATTAATGGTAATCATTAATTAACTAGTTATCCTTTAATATCACAAAAATCATTTGTTTGTTTTTTCTTCTCGTTCATGTTCTTCTTGGCCACATACACAAATACATAGTATAGGCGTAGCGTAGTTAAATATATAATTTTTACAATTAGAATTTATTTAACTGACCTCTCAAAAAACGAAATCATAGTCAGTCGTGATCTTCAAGAAAAGTGAAGAATTGCATCGTTTGTTTCTTTCTCCTAAAAACTAATTGTAATCATTGATTTCATGCAGTGTAATATTCTGAGGTATCGTACTTAATTAATTTAAGTGTAATATGTACGTGTAAACATTGTATGATCTTTTGGGTTTCCGGTGAAAGTCCTGATTTTTTCCAGAATTAGTTAATTATGCGAGATATATATATACATATATATATATATATATATATATATA